>CAIGQZ010001197.1:2891993-2908216 GCA_903798205.1 Danio tinwini
ACACACACACACACACACACACACACACACACACACACACACACAGTTTATGTAATATGTAAAGTTTTTAGTTTTAGCAATTTTAGGAGGATATCAGTGTGTGCAGGTGACTATTATTGTGCATAATTATTAGGCAACTTAACAAAAAACAAATATATACCCATTTCAATTATTTATTTTCACCAGTGAAACCAATCAAACATCTCAACAGTCACAAATATACATTTCTGACATTCAAAAACAAAACAAAAACAATTCAGTGACCAATATATCCACCTTTCTTTGCAAGGACACTCAAAAGCCTGCCATCCATGGATTCTGTCCATGTTTTGATCTGTTCACTATCAACATTGCGTGCAGCAGCAACCACAGCCTCCCAGACACTGTTCAGAGAGGTGTACTGTTTTCCCTCTTTGTAAATCTCACATTTGATGATGGACCACAGGTTCTCTATGGGGTTCAGAAGGAGGCCATGTCATTAGTTTTTCTTCTTTTAGACCCTTTCTTGCCAGCCATGCTGTGGAGTACTTGGACGCGTGTGATGGAGCATGGTCCTACATGAAAATCATGTTTTTCTTGAAGGATGCAGACTTCTTCCTGTACCGCTGCTTGAAGAAGGTGTCTTCCAGAAACTGGCAATAGGACTGGGAGTTGAGATTGACTCCATCCTTAACCCAAAAAGGCCCCACAAGCTCACCTTTGATGATACCAGCCCAAACCAGTACTCCACCTCCACCTTGCTGGCATCTGAGTCGGACTGGAGCTCTCTGCCCTTTACCGATCCAGCCACGGGCCCATCCATCTGACGCATCAAAACTCACTCTCATTTCATCAGTCTATAAAACCTTAGAAAAATCAGTCTTGAGATATTTCTTGGCCCAGTCTTGACGTTTCAGCTTGTGTGTCTTGTTCAGTGGTGGTCGTTTTTCAGCCTTTCTTACCTTGGCCATGTCTCTGAGTATTGCACACCTTGTGCTTTTGGGCACTCCAGTGATGTTGCAGCTCTGAAATATGGCAAAACTGGTGGCAAGTGGCATATTGGCAGCTCCACGCTTGACTTTTGTCAGTTTATGGGCAGTTATTTTGCGCCTTGGTTTTTCCACACGCTTCTAGCGACCCTGTTGACTATTTTGAATGAAACGCTTGATTGTTTGATGATCACGCTTCAGAAGCTTGGCAATTTTAAGAGTGCTGCATCCCTCTGCAAGATATCTCACGATTTTTAACTTTTCTGAGCCTGTCAAGTCCTTCTTTTGACCCATTTTGCCAAAGGAAAGGAAGTTGCCTAATAATTATGCACACCTGATATAGGGTGTTGATGTCATTAGACCACACCCCTTCTCATTACAGAGATGCACATCACCTAATATGCTTAATTGGTAGTAGGCTTTCGAGCCTATACAGCTTGGAGTAAGATAACATGCATAAAGAGTATGATGTGGTCAAAATACTCATTTGCCTAATAATTCTGCACTCCCTGTATATTCACAACAACTGCATCCAAAGTATTTTGTAAAAAAATATATATATAAAAATAAAAATAAAAAATAATAATAATAAAATAACCAGGGCTTGACATTAACACCCGCCAGCCCACCAAATGCAGGTATATTTCAGCTGTGGCAGGTTAGACAAACACCCCCACTATCCACTTTGGCAGGTTGAAAATATATTTTTTATTTTAATAACCAGAGCTGCCTAGTCCCTAAAGACTAGAATTTAAGTTTAAGACAGTTTGTCAATATGCGTGCAAATGTGTTCGTAGAACTGAGAAGCAGCACGACTGATAACTGTTTGCGCGAGCAAAAGAAAGCAGGTGAATACCGAATGAGAAGACAAACAGGCGCATGGTGACGTTGTGAGTAAGGAGTGTTTAAAAGCTCCTGTTTCTTTGCGCAAAACAATCATGCCTGGAAATGCAAATGGTACAATCATTTCTCTTTTTGTATGCAGCAGCTGTTGCGGCTTTCGCATTTACCATTCATTGAACAGATTATTACTGGGCCTAATGTTAACCGTGTGCACGTGATCATCCTTTCACTAACGCACACAGAATGGTTTTCACCTGCTTTCTTTTGCTTAGTTATTTTTGTTAACATGATTTAATTATAATCCTTTACAAAAGCATTGCTTTAATAAAAGATTAACTCTTATCTATAGTTACATGATGGTCTAGAACCTATAGTCTAGACAAACTACTATAGGTTAAGATAAATGTGAATTTTTTTTTTTAAATGTCAATTTTTTTAAAGAAAAATTGTGTTGAATAAAAAGCATATGTACATAGCTATATTTAGCTTGTTTTAACATATTTTTTATAATTTGTGGCAAGGAAATAATTAGTTTGGTGTGGCCAGAGAGAGAGAAAAAAAAAAAGGTAAATCCTTAGTGTTGCGCCCTAAAAGTCATGTGAAAAAAAAAAAAGAGGAGGAGGAATGTGGACATAACACCTAATTTAAATCAAGTAATTTTACCATGCCAACGTCAATTTTATGCAAATAGATTTTCCCTACAACAAAGTTGTGGCTAGTGAAAATGGCAAGTGGCTAGTTACGTTGGAAAACTACTAGCCACAGTGGCTGGTTATCAAAAAGGTTAATGTCAAGCCATAAAAAATAACGTAACTTAAGAAAGGTTTGTATCATTCATATATTCCTGATATCATGTCATCAATTTTGCATTAAAACAATTATGATTATAAAAGTTGATTATAAAAGTTTCTTAGATCACAGAGCATTTTTGTACAAAGGAAAAAAAGTCTGTTCATATTGCAAATAGCTACGCAACTATTTCTAATCACTGAGACTGTCTAAACCAGAGACGCCCAAAGTGAGGCCTGCGGGCTAAAGTTGGCCCATTGTAACCTTTGATTTGGCCCACCATTCCATCGGAGTAGAGAATGAGAATGATGGAGAGAGTTGGAGAGAATGCCTTTAACAGAGATCCTCGTTTCTAATTTGACGTAGCCTTTTTTTGTTTGTTTGTTTTATTGCTGAGTTACAAAAAGCTAACTAAAATGTTGTAAATTAATCTGAGTTTTTAAAATGTAAATACTGTCACTCGATGGATACAGGCACTGATCATCAACTGGCGGCCCGGGGGCCAAATCTGGCCCGCAGATCCGTTCAATCCGGCCCGCGACTGGATTCCAAAATTGTGAGGATCAAAAAGAAAATAGTGGTCCACACTATTAAAGCAACTAAAAATAACAACAACTAAGTCTCTTGTCAGAATAATTACCATTTATGACTGAATTTAGGCTACACTTCGAAATGAGCACAGACTCAGACAGACTATGCCGCGTTAAGCATTTATTGTTTCAAACAGGTTTTAGCGTAAGTAAAGACCGGGTGGGGTGTAGGCGGAGTGCGCGCGGCGTGTTTGTGTGATGAAGAGCAAGGAGGGATCCGGTGGAGAAGGGTGCGCAACGTATTTGAGGAGCGGGAGGGGAGACTCGCGATTTCCGGGAGATTATCATTTGTTTACGAGAGACTCACAGAACTTCCGAGAGACTTGGGATGTCTGCCTCGGGACTAAAAAAAAAAAAAAAAAAAAAAAAAAAAGAGGGAAAACTATCTGGCACAACTTAAAATAGCATGGTAAATAAATAACCTGGTACCAGAACAAAACAGGTCACAATTAATGTTCGCACATCAAATGAAACATTAATGGGCTTGAATTCAAATCACAATGCTGAAATGAGCTACTCACAGTGCTTAATCAATGGCTAAAGTTACATTTCCCCTTGTTGACTTAGCCTAATTAAGTTGAGGCAAAATATCTATCACTCCTAGTGGTTGACTGTGGTATAGGTGATGGGAGGCTGAATCAATTGCCTTCAGTTTTGTAATGAAATTGAAAAAGTATAAACATTAAACAATGTTAAGCCAAAATAAGATTTTTATTTGATTTTCTTCTTGGGGGTCCGGCCCAAAGGAGGCTGTCTGGTAAAACTCTTGCCCTCTGACAAATATAGTTGATGACCCCTGGATAAAGGACTACGAAAAAGACACCAGTGAGCAAATCAACTTTTTAGTAACTAGTAACTTTTTAATTTAGTGGCTAATTTGTATGAATTTGTACAATTTAATTCGTACAAATAAGTATGATTTGCTCATCACCCAATGACGGTTGGGGTTAGAGGTGGGATTGGGCGCCACGCCTCCTTTTTTAAAACCTAACATTTTCGTACGACTGAACTCATACGAATTTGTACAAATTAGCCACTAAACTGACAAAACAAAATACTTAAATTTCCTTGTGAGATCAGGCTAAAAATGTCATGTAAAAAATGCTGTATTAGTTAACATAAAGCAATGCTTTCTAGTTATTTAAAAATATTATTAAATAAATAAGGAAACTATATTTACATTCTGCTCACTAGCAAACAATCAAGTTTGTTTTTTGACACTTCATAAGAAACAGTTTGAGCACCCCTGGTCCAGATAATGAAAAAAAGTCTCTGCTTGCTTAAAATGGGTTTAATTTGCCATTAAGATCAACAGAAACATCTTAAATGCACATCTTAAATTGGGAAATCATTCATGTTCCCAATATAACTTATAACCCTGCAATACATAAAAATTTCCAAACATTTATAGGCCAGCAGCTAAATGCAATGCAAATACCATACCTTTCTTATACAAAGATTTCTTCTGATAAATGCATGTCTACGAACTGGAATACTTAAATATAATCTATTCTTCCAAACTCATTGTCCTGCGTAGCTCTGACCTGAAGTTATTTATGGAGAGTTGGCATATATGTGGAGTCTGACAGCATACCGGAATGAATGAGAGCAGTCTGAGCCGGCATGTCACTGTTTGTTTAACCTCGTATTAATAAAACCCTACAGCAGGCCTTTAAAAATAAATGCTCCTGCTCCAGTTTGCTTCTTCAGCTCAGTATGAAATTGAGCCATTGTCTTACAGCTTTGATTTAAAGGCAGTCAGACTGTAAAGGATTCTTTCATGTCGGCGATCAACACATGAGCATTATAAACGCTGCCGATTCAAGCTGCAGCATGGCAAGTGGGATTTATTAGCCATTGCTTGTCATATTGGTTCAATTTTACTATCTAATGGCATTCAGACAGCAAGGTGGTTCAATGATATAATGAGCATAAGTCATGCAGGCATTTGCTGAGACGCCAGATCAACTGTAATAATGTGTGAACCATATGTGGCCAATTAATGTTTTATTTACAGTTTGACCCACTAAAACACATCTGATTAGATCACCGTTGGGTTTCCAAGTATATCCAACCAACCATATAATGATACTGCAGTCTATAAAAGGCAAGTATGATGACTTTACAAACAAATAAATCTACAATTTAAAATGCATAAAAATAAAGAGCTGTTCTTAAACTCCATCCCTTCCATAGTCTCTTTCAGCTGCTGCCATTAGGAAGAAGGTTTCAAAGTATTAGAGCCTGCTCAGCTAGACTACTCAGCAGCTTCTTCCCACAAGCTGTTAGAGCCCTCAACTACAGTCAATTTACCCCCTCTGAAATCTCATCCACCCATACCGGTCAACATTGAGATGTGAAAATAAGGAATATGCCCAACATAATAAGGGATTCCCCTGACGTCACCCCCACCCCCCTTAAAAAAATCCCCAAATTACTAAATATGTTGATTTGGATTGGTTTCATTGTAGCTAAATAAACAGTGAAATGGTCAGTAATATGTTTTATTATTATTATTTACAAAAAAATAAAATAGGTAGTATACATTAGCAGCAAATACATAAGCAAACAGTTCAGCTTATTAAAATTATTAGTTATTATAATAAAATAAAGTCAAGCTATTAAATCTCATTAGCCGTTTCTTCACTGTATAACTTACACTTTCTGCTTAAAGAGCAACAAATGAATCTCTTATTTATTTATATATATATATGTTTTGTTTAATTACATTAAATAACAGGTGTGCAAAAATTTAACGTTATGAAGAAAGCATTAGACTGCTTTCCTCACTTTTTATGCTCATTTAGGATGAAATTAGTTGTGTTTGAAAAAAACTCCACCAAGATCGACATCTTTAGATATTATTATTATTAATTTATTAATTATGTGTATATGTTTGTGTACGACACGAACACGAACCAAAAACCCAGACTTTCACTCCGTTTCAAATCGCGTGTACAGAATCTGTTTGGGAAACATTTTTTTATCACTATGGAGCATGTCAGCTGACAGTCATGCACCGCTATATGAGGATGAGGATGTTTTGAGGATTGCATAAAGGGAGACGGCACCGGTAATAAAAGGAAAGGGAATCCCGCCGGTTTTATATTTATTTAAAAGTGTTTTCATGCCTAAACAAAGCGAAAGCACAGAACAGACTCATATTTAAAAGCAAAGGGCAGCCCCTGGTGTATGGGTTGCGTACAGGGAGGCTCTGCTCTTTAATGTTTATTGCCACCCTTCAAAGAAAGACTGAAAATACGGGAGAAATACCTTTACGGCATGATAGCGGGATAGAACTGTAAAATACGGGAGAATCCTGGGAAAAACGGGAGGGTTGAAAGGTATGCATCCACCCCCTTCCCATGTATTCCTGAGTGTCCCATACAGGTGAGTGGGCTTAACAAACCATCTGTAGAAACACTCTTTTTCTTATGCACTTGCCACTTTATCTAAACTCCATCTTACAACTCAGTAAGGAAAATTATGTTTACTATAAAATGTACCACAATCATGTTGCATTGATTGCTTTAACCTTAAAATACCTCTTTTGCACAATATTATACTTCTCTTGCACAATATCCTGCAAAACGTTGTCCGGTTTCATGTAAAAGAACTTGTATATCCTGTCTTATATGTATAGTTTAGTATCTTATAGTAGTTTTTTTTTTTTTTTTTTAAATAGCTCATGTCTAGTGTTGTGTTTGTTTTTATAATTTATTAATATAGCACCGTTGTCCTGCGACACATAATATTTAGTTCCTCTGTATGTCCTCACATGTAGAGGAAAGACAATAAAAATCCATTTCACTTGACTTGATTTAAATCCAACTAATTTAACAATATTGAAGGAGGAAAAGAAGAATGAAGGGAGATACAAGGAAGATGAGAAGGATAATAAATGGATGGAAAGAAAAAAAGTGAAAATGAAGGTGAACGTAGTATGAGAAAGAACAATAAAATTGAACCAAAGGAAGAATCTACACTCTCAGAAATAAAGGTACACAAGCTGTCACTGGGGTAGTACCTTTTCAAAAGGAACAAATTTGTACCTATAAGGTCAATATTAATAACTTAAGGGTACATATTAGTATCTAAAAGTACAAAAGTGTTCCTCTTAAAAATTGTATGTACTAATATGTACTTTTGAGGTACCAAAATGGACCCTTCAAGTACAAATGTGTTCCTTTCAAAAAGGTACCACCCCAGTGAAAGCTTGCGTACCTTTATTTCTGAGAGTGTAAAAAACACACACGCACGCACGCACACACACATACACACGCACGCACAAGAACAAGAAAATAACACCAAAAAAGGAGGAGGATAAGGAGGAACAAGAGAAAGGCAAAGAGAACAAAAAAAGTGAGAAAGAAAGTATCAGGATGAGGTAAAGGAGAGGAAGAGGAAAAGAACAACAAAACAAGCTGGAGATGGACAAAAAGCAGCATAAGTTTGGAAAAACAAAAGACGAAAATGAGAAGAAAGAGATAAGGAAGACGAGGATGAGAATATAAAAAGGATAAGAAAAAAAGGAGGAGGACAAAAAAGGAATTAGGAGGAGAATGTGAAGAATTAGGAGGTAGTGGAGGAGCAATAAAGGAGAAGGAAGAGGACAAGGAGGAAGAGAAGAAAAAACAGTGAGGCAAAGAATGAGACAATCAAAGGAAAACAATGAAAATGGTGGAGGAGAAACAGAAACTGAAGAAGAATAACGAAGGAGGTCAATGTGAAAAGATTGAAAAGGAGTTTTTTTGTTGTTCTTGTACAAGAACAACAAGGAAGATGAGAATTAGAAAAATGATGAAAAGAAGATAACAGGAGGAAGAGAAAACCCAAGTAAAAAGGAGGACAAGAGGAGGATGAGTAGTAGTAGAATGAGAAGAAAGAAAAGACAGAGGTGGAGGTAGAAAAAGAGGACAAGGGGGAAATACATGTGGTTGGAGGAAGAGGATGTTACGGTCCAACACCCAAAATTGTCATGTTTACGTCACAAAGCATGTGCTGAATATATAAAACAGACAGTTTGACGTCTTCGCCAATATTTGTAATCCAATGTGTACATGTACTTGAAGAGATCTTACCTGTGCTACCCTGAAAATAATAAAACAGGCAAGTCTTCTGAGCTTTTCTTGACAAAGACAGAAAAATACACTACCTGCTACAACAGCAAAAAGGTAGTTAATTCAGGTTACAAATGAATAAAAAAAATAATGAATGCAGTCAAAAATAACAAAGGAAAAACCATCCAGACTTAACCGGAAAAAAAATTATAAAAAAGTAATAAAAAAAAAAACAACAACAACAACAACTGTCATTAGTTATGTTTCTATCCAAAAATGCAAATGAACTTTATGCGCAAAATTGGATTATCACATAAAAGACGTGCGAATAAAGCTGCGTTTCCATCTAATGAGTCAAAGTGAACAAAATCATCACTTCCTGATTAACTGGCACCAAATATCAACAGTAAAAACTGAATTTGCTGCAGTAGGAGAAGCTGCGTCAAATTTTTCTTCATCTAATAAATGACTTGCGCCTTAAGCCTGGTTTATACTTCTGCGTCAAGTGATCGCCGTAACCCACGGCGTATGCCTTGCTCGTAGCTGTGCATTTATACTTCTGCGTGCTGTTTCTGTTTTTTCTGCAATACAATTCCGAAACGCTAGCTGACAGTAGGTGTTTATGTTTCTGTGTTGAGTTTCTTCGCTGGTGTTCTGTTTTTTCTGAACACTTCCTTAATGTACAAGTGGCTCAAATTCACTCATTTTGAGGTGGGAACCGGCGGACGTGCAACAACTTTAATCATAAGGTAAACACAAAACAACAGTCTCCATCCGGAGCTCCTTCACGGGACTCCACACTTGTAAACACTCGCTGCATCGGGTGCGCGGCTCTCACCTCCGCCTACACTCATCTGCACTACCATGCCGACCAATCAAAGATCTTGCGCTACGCGTAACATTTTTTGAGAGGTGCGCATCAACGTCGCCGATGGTTACGGCGAGGGGCTATGCGTCAACGCGAAGGCTGCGGCGTAGCATACGCGTGCGCTTGACGCAGAAGTATAAATCGGCCTTTAGAAGGCAATCCTGACACGCAGTGAACACGCGGTGGCATTTGAACGTGTCAGACGCGAAGCACAGACGCTCTTGATTCTGGAGGTCATTAATAATTTAATAACACTAATTCTAAAACGCCTCACCGTTTAAGTATGACAAAAACATTTTTAGATGGTATATAACGTGCAGCCTGCTGGTTTGTCCATTTACACACATTATCATCACATGACCTTTTTTAATGCACTCACTGGAATTTGTGTGGTAAAAGTTTTTCCATCGTAGTTTATGGGCATCTTTTCTTAGTTTAAGTTTTTTATGCACATCTCCAAAATGCGCATAAAAATAGGTGGAAGGAAACATAGCTATTGATGCTATCAAGGTTTAAATACAGGCATTCTCTAATGATATCACACCACAGGATGACAACACAGTCATGGTGCATACCCTCATAATGAGGAAGAAGGAGAGAGAGATGAAGACCAAGATGATTGATTTGAATTTTATGCCATGCCAGCTTCTTTGGCTATGTTTCATATAATAGATGAAGTTGAAGGAGGCAGAAGAGGAGATGATGGAGGAAGTTAGCCAGGACGTTAGATGGAGGCGGAACAGAAAAAAAAACAAAGAGGAAGGGGTTTAAAAAAAGGAGAAGGAGGGAAAAAAACAGAGGAGATGTAATTGGGAGGGGGGGTGGTAATGAAGACCAAGAAGAAAAAGAAATTAGTAGTGTAAGAACAGCAAAAAGAAAAACAAAGTAGAGGTGGTGAATTAGAAAGGTAATAATAAGGACAAGGAGGAAGACAAGGGGGAAATGTAGGAGAAAGAAGAGATGAAGTAGGAGGAATAATGCGGACAAATAATATGAAGAGCAATTAGAAGCAAAAGGAAAAAAAAGGAGATGATGGTAAGTAGAAGGTGGAAGAAGTTACAAAGATGGTTTTAATGCAAATAAAGTTATTTAATATTTTAAATAAGATATAATAACAAGGATAGAGTACACTAAGACAACCCCACTAATGAAATGAGACGTGAAATCAGAGAAGAGGAAAGATAAACAGCTAAACAAGACCTAGGAAGGTTCCCAAAGTCCTTGGGTCAGTTTAAGTGTACCAATCAGTTTAACTGAACCAGCAGCTCTTACAAAAACAACTTCTACATTCAAGAAGGGCAAGACTGACCTCATTTTAACCAATGGACCTCCTAGCCTTTGTTTTCTAAGCTTTACTTCCCCCAAAAATGTGGGCTTTATGCATCTGCGAGGTTGCCACGACTCTTCAAATATGGACAGAATAAGACAAAGACGACTCAGGTCAATACATTCACCCAGTGTCGCCCTCATTTATTCTGCTGGCTTCGACATAAGCAAACAATCCACTCTTACAGCTTAGCAACTATTTGGACTTCCGCACACTAAAGTTACTTTTCTATGAGCTCAAGACGTCCTGAAATTCAGCATGTGAATTATTGTGGATTACACACATTTATGCTGGATATAACTGACATGGAAGGGAAAGCAAAAGCATTGTGTAAACATTACACTAGAAGTGGAAAGAATTTCAGCTATTTAAAATCAATTGGTCACTTGTATAGGTATAAAAAAATAAATGTAAAATAAAAACACATTAAATTTATTTGAAACTTACAAAGAAAATTGATTAAAATGTTGATTAAAGATTGAGTAAAACTACTCAGTCATATAAAAAAAAGACAAAAACAAACTTTAAATTAGAATATAAATATACTTAGTGCAGCACCATTATTTATTTATTTATTTATTTATTTATTTAGTTACAACATACTATTTAACACAGCTATTGAAATTAAAACTATAAAATTAAAAGTATCTAAAGCTAAAATTAAATTTAAAACTAAACTAAACAGACAATTAAAATATGAATCAAAAAGAAAAAAAACTAGTAAAAGTGAAATGAAAAGAAAAGATTTATAAATTACAGTTCAGCACAGTTATCACCTATTAATACAATTTATTAGGAAATTGACGGGAATTAATAGGAAAAAACTAACTTAAAGAAAAAGGACATTTATACCTTCTTAGGTTTCAAGAATAAACATCCAAAAATCTTAAAAAAAGGAACAAATACCATAAACTACTGTATATGGCTCTTCAAATTTGCAACAACCACCTTTTTCCCCACCACTGAATACCACCAGGAGAAAAAAGGATGACACCGATGGGAAAGTTCAGTTTCCCCCAATTGAACAGCCTCGCTTGGATAGAATGAGCAAACATTGGCTTTGTGTACCCGTCTCCTGGCCTCTGATGTGGCCTGACAGGAAGAGCATTATGGGAAGGCAGAAGCGGTAATGCAGCTGTCTCCTGTTTACCCTGTTCCTCTTGGCCTGGGTATCAATTAGCCTGGCATTGGCGAGAAAGAGAGTCTGATCAACACTACTCAACCAAGCCCATAGCGTGCTAAATGTGAGAAGTGAAGACGTGCATCTTTTTAAAACAAATGGTTCTCACCATCTCACTGAACGTTTTTATGAGGCTGAAGGAATTACTTGAGGATATGAAGGCATTTTAAGTGGTTGTTAAACTCGTTCCATTTGTCTTAACCATGCAGCAGAGCGTGAACTTTTCATTCATCACGAGATTCCTCATTTGGTCCGAGCACAATTATGTGCGTGTTGTTGTAATTGCAAATGTACCTTAATCAAAAGGCAAAAAAGTGTTATTTGCTCTAAAAGAAACACTTTATTAAGAACAGATTTAGTATTTTAGTTTAGGTTAGATCATTAAAAGAAACATGAGCTTTATGAAGTCTCTTATTGCTGTAGTACATCATTAAAAAGGCAAAACAAAGATATTGCACAACATTACTTTAGTGAGGGTAACTTTATCGACTTTATGCTTGAAGTCAAAAAGAGCCATTAATGAGTGTAAATTGTCAGAAATTTCTCTCATTTTCCTTTCCAACCAACCAACCAAAAAAAAAAAAAATTTAATATATAATAAAATCTAACATTATATGCAAAATATATTTACATCGAGGATCACTGGATGACAATGTCTTGGTGAAATCTATTTATCAGGTTAACTGTGGATCTATTTAAGTGAATCCTCAGGAAAAACTAAAAAAAAAAAATAAGTAAATAAATAAATAAATAAATAAATAAATACATAAATACATAAATAAAACAAGCAAGCAAGCCTAGGAAAACTTCCAAGCAAGCCTTGGATCAACACTTACATGTTTTTTTACATCATAGATATAGTAAAAATAAAGTAAAAGTTAAGAGTTCACACTTAGCTGATGATTGATTATAAAGTGTGTTTGGCATGCTGTCCTAAACAAGTGGGAGAAAAAGGGGTGGAAGGGGAGATTCTTCAAGGCAAAGATACAAGGTATCTGAGATACTGAGGTATGAAACTCTGGTTATTTATAATGACTTGGGAATGGTCTGATTGGTGAATCATGCAAATATTGCTAACGCAGGACCAGCCGTGGTCAGTCATATGCACATGCTCCTCTTGAAATTAGTTTATAAATAAACTTCTCTTAATGTTGACAAATTATGGCAATATTTTCATCTATTGGACTTTTGTATTCAACAGAAGAAAAAAAAAACACTCAAATAGGTTTGGAAGCAGTTGAGGTAGCTATCCCTTTAAGACAAACATATTGATGCATGTCAGGGGGACTCTGCAGGATTAGAGTGCAACTGCAAAAATACTCATTAACTGTCATAAAAATTTTTTATAGATTGCCACTTTACTTTAAACGCCATGTTTTACCCATTGATCACAAATAATTTTTTAAAGGGCAATATGAAAATAATCTTTTGGAAGCTGTTTGGACAGGGCTTTGTGTAGGTATAATGTGTCCACAGTCATATCGGGGTGATATATAGGATCCAAATCCCTCCCATTTTGTTGCCGACTGCAACGTGATGTACAGTAAGAGTGGGGTTTCCTCACTCATCGGTATACATTTCTAAAGTTAAATGCACTCTATTTACCAAAAACCTGACTACAACCAGACAATTACATGAGCTTAAACAAGACTACACCTGAATGATATCATTATAAACATGATTGTTGTTTTAAAGAAAGGTGGCAATGTTACAACATATAGTAATATCTTCAGAGTCACTCGAGAATCTGGGTTTAAATACAATTCCTTTAAAAGTAGTAGTGCGGTATATATCAGAAGACACTTATCTGAAACAGTTGTGACTGCAGAAAAACTTTTATTTTTGGGGCATTTTAAAACGCATGAAGATAATGAAAAATGAAATTAATTTGATATGATCTCATCTTTAACACCACTTAAAACAAAAACTGTAATCTCCAATGCAAAGTCACAGAAATGCAAGGTTTAAACAAAGCATTTGGTGAATAAAAACTGAAGAGAGAACTTCATAAGAGTAGGATTCATAGTTAAAGAAATGAAAAAGAAAAGAAAAAATTAAGAAAAATTACAGAAGCCCATTCCCACCCATGAATAAAACAAGGATGGCCAAGAGAAAACGACGCTATAAAAAATAAATTACAGCTCAGTCATGTTTCTGCTTGAACCAGTCATGAAGATTTGTGTCTAAGTTAAGTGTTACACTGCTAGTTTGGCAAATCACCACCTTCTTTCTCTATACAAGCTGTGCGGCTCCCTTAAAAAATCTGGATATCCACCAGTTGGGCTTCAATTCTGTCCTTGGCGTTCTTTCAGGTGGCTAATCATGAGCTCAGCATTGAGGGATCCTGCTGCACCTTGTGAATACATGAATCACATGAAACATTTGATCCATGTGTACTTTGACTCGGTCAAGCCTCTCTCAAGACATTTAGGTAAAAAAGACCTCACCCAATCAAATTTGCTCAATTCCATTCCACAACCTTAAAACTAGGCAGTCCTTAAGTCTCAAATGACCTTCTGAACATTGAGGAAGCTGACTGGGGCAAACCCATTACGGTTACTGCTCTTTGCGATCACGTAAATCAAAGAGAAAAAGCGGACGAACACGCCTCTGTGTGACCTCAAGAGAAGGGAATCTGTTAGGACAGATGGTTTTGACATTCAGTCTGATTTCATTTAGGGGAAATGAAGAGACGGGAAAACCTCAGCACACCCAAAGTACAACCATTTTTATTATTCGCTTGGACAGTCTGCTTCATGACAACATACTCCATTGTCACAATGTCTCGGAAGCAAAAGGAACAATAAATGAGTCAGTCTGATAGAACCGCTTGCAAGCCTGTCAGTGAAGTCTTAGCCAATTTCATCCATCTGATATTGAATAAGCTTGAAGACGGCCTTTATAAAAGCTTTCCACAACGCTCATGAGAAACTGAGGCCATGTCTTTCTCGCCAACATCCACTAACATGCACATTACAGTCTTGGAACTCTGCAGGTGCTGGCCAGCTGAAAGCTCTTTTCCACCAGGAAGCTGTAAAAGTCAACTACACCCCTGTTGTGTACTGTGCTGTTATGGTTTTGGTGAGTGGAACCACTTGTGGTTAGTAAACAAGCCTATTCATGGAGTTTGTGTTCAGCCACTTAATGGGTGTCAAGACTAGAGTTCGAATCTCAACTATCAAACTGTTGGAAAATATCATACTAGAATTTTTACACAAGATGCGACTTCATACAACGTGATTCGCAGGACTAGTTTCCTTTGTATTGGAGCTGTGGCGAAAATTTGATTCTACAATTTTTTTTATGTTTTGCTATTTCCTCTTGAAACAAACAAGCCTATCTTATTTTACCAGCAGATGGTGCTGTGTTACACAAACAACTGTACTCTACTTGTATCTAGTACTAATAAACTAACCAATAAAGTTAAGCTCATGCGGTGCTATTTTTAATTAACCTAAAAGATTGCAGAATGTCAGACTGCACAAACATGGCCCTCATGTCACACTGGAAGATCTCAGCTGTCAGAATGTCAGACTGAACAACACGAAAGATGCGCCAAACACAGTAGAAAACTCACCTAGAGTTTGACATAATCCATCAGTGATACTTTCACTATCCGGCATTCTGAAACTATTGTTCACAGCAAACATAAACAATTTGTAGTGGCAATTTTGTTTTGAACACAGCGTGCCAAAAGCAAACAAAGTTTTGACAATGCAGGGAAACACTTTGAAGGAATTTCCACTGTGGTCCTCCAGGTTGGGGGTTGAGCGTTGGGCTAATGACACATCTTGTAAAAAATGAGATGTTACGAAACGCCAACACAGTGCGGCTAAATATAAACGATAAAAAGAAAAAAAAAAAACTAATTTTTGTTATGCATTTGTGTTGTTTGTGCTCTGTTTGTGTTTTTCTTTTCACTCTATCGTTCTGTTCTCTCGTATCTGCTTTCATTATTCTCAGGTTCCGTTCATTGGTCCTCCTCGGTTACGTTACTCTTACGTCACATCCAATAAGTAAAGACCACCCATTATAAAAACACGCGACAGACCCTTCACCAGCCCTTTTTTCTTCCCTTCTATTTCCACTTGTTTCTGTCTTTGTTTGATGTGTTGCGTTTAGAAAGAAAAACCCTGTCTGTGTATTTTTGTTGTTGCTCGTTTCTGTGCACGTTATCCGTCCGTTATTCATAACTCATTCCATTTTTTACTTAAACGTTGTTTACGAGGCTTGGATGAAGTGAACAGTTAAGGTCACGTGATATACATCTTGCAACACGTAGGACTACTCTTGTGTATAGTACATTAGGTTAGGGGAGGTCCACCCCTTGTAATTTTTGGAAAGATAGAGTAGATAGTTAGGACTCGGAAGACTCTTTGTGTGTTTATTATTTTGTTTTCACACATTTAGTTAGTTAGATGCTTCTGGGGAGTTAGAAATAGTCTGGGTTTTGTTCTTTTCATTTCGTTAGTGCCGCCCACATCTCTTCTGCCAGCTCTCTTGTTTTTCCCCGTCTTTGTAGTTGTCTTAGTGTTGTGTGTATGTGTATGTGTATATATATGTGTATGTGTATATATATATATATGTGTATATTATAT
>CAIGQZ010001197.1:2913216-2924391 GCA_903798205.1 Danio tinwini
AACTTCCAGTGAAAGCCTTTTACAGCATCAATGTTGCAATGCAAGTCAAGTATAATCAGTTGAATAGACTTAAGCATTCATTTGGTTGTTAAAGCGTAAAAAAAAAGAAAAAAAAATATATTTGAAACTGTTAAAACACAGGTGTTGTCATTAGCAGAAGGCTAGCACAGAAATTCCATTGAAATTACTGGGGTAAAATTAATATTCTATAGAGATCTTAAACTTTTCGATTTTTAATGGATTTTGCTGGCTGACTGAAATTAAAAGTCTGCATGCATATCATTCATTCATTCATTCATTTTCCTTTGGCTTAGTCTCTATTTCAGAGGTTGCCACAGTTGAATGAACCGCAAACTTATCCAATCAATATGTTTTACGCAGTAGATGCCCTTCCTGCCACAACCCAGTACTGGGAAACACCTAAACGAACACGCACACACACTAATACACTATGACCAATTTAGTTTATTCAATTCACCTGTAGCGCATGTCTTTGGAGTGTGTGGGAGACTGGAGCACCCGGAGAAAACCCATACGAACACGGAGATAACATGCTAACTCCACACAGAAATGCCAACTGGCCCAGCCGAGACTCGAACCAGCAATCTTCTTGCTGTGAGGTGACAGTTCTAACCACTGAGCCGCCATGCCACCCAAGCACTCAATGGCTATAATAATAAAAGAAAGGTGTTTGTACAGACTTCCCTTTACATTTGTACATGAACTATCCCTTTAAAAATAACTTCTCATCTCTAAAATATGTCCCATATTAGTGATCTAAAAGCCAAGTGTGACTAATAGAAAGAAGCCTTTGTTTATTCCAGTTTGCATGATAGAAGGATGCAAACTCACAGCAATAACATCTGAATGAAGCCAATTGGAAATCCTGCACTGGCCAGAGCTTGTCTTCAGAAAGCACACAGCCAAAGAAAACAACTCCAACTTTCGAAGCATCATCTGCCTTTAAAACTGCCTGTTCTCGTGTGGACAGATTGACTGCAAGCGAGCAAAAGAACGCCACGGCGAACTGCACCACCAGGGTGAAAGAGTTGAGTAAGACGTAGAGGTCTCGATCCCTAGAAGCTGAATAAAACATCTGAGCCCATTTGACAAATAAAGCTTTCATAAAAATCCAGATGTGCACGTTATGTTCAAGGATATCTTCATAAAATGACCATGAAATTGAACTCAAAGCCAGATTTTCATCCAGTTCTGTCAAGACTTGCAACAAAACGCCGAGTTGCGGTAAAGGGAATACAACCTACAGTATATGCGTTTCAGCTTAAGCATGAAACGCGACTGCCTAGAGGGCTTTTATATGTACGTGCATGAGAAATGATGATTCCCTCATCAGCCCTCGATATTTTACAGTCAATAGAAACATCACCACATTGACCAAGAGCGCTGTGCTTTGGCGTAATGTATCATTTAAAGGCCATACAAATGAGGTAAGAAGAAATAACAAAACAGCTCAATGACATGGAGAACTGCACAAATAACCCTTAATCTTTCTATTTGAACGAAAAGCACAATTGTTCCGCTGTGTGCCAGATGAAGTGCTGTTGGTTCTTCATCTGACCAGACACTGTTCGAAAAAAATTTGCCTGCCAAAACGTACAAAGCCCCCTACGTAAAGTCACACGCTCTTGCTATACAAGCTTCCACCAATTCTGGGACTGGGTTTCACATACCAAACAGTTCATATTTGTGCACTGACCACAAGCTCTCACACCTGAATCATTTCTTCTGTTCTGACAATTTGTTGTGAATAAGCTGGGATTTCGCTGCACTTATTTTGACCTCTGCTTAGCCTCAGATTATTCATACTTATCATGACCAATCGTGCATAGTTCAAATAATTACACAGCTCATTCAAAAACCTCATGCGGTGATTATCAATTCCAAAACACATCATTTGAAAGAGCATATTCATGGATAAACACTTTTAAGGATGAAATGATCCAGTGGCTCTGTTACAATGACATATTTCTAACTGAAGAATGCAAGCGGCTCATCTGACCACAAGTAATTGTGTTAAGAACTAGATGTCCAATAGTAGTAGTATGCTTTTCTTTTTTCAATAAAAAGTTGGTTGAAAAAAAATGAGGCCAAAAGTTTAAACACGTTTTTTTTAAATTGCTATAAATGCTTTGTGAAACCTGATTTCATGCACTGTGAAATAAATCTGCTAATCTTCTAAACTCTACAGCTTTTTCTGTCCAATTGTCCAAATCAAATTGAAATGTTTACTCCTAAACACAAACAATGGAGGTATCATTGTGTTGAAAACCCTTTTAACCACAAAATTTGATTCTACCTTATTATAAATAACACTATATGTATTTGAATTACATATATGATACAATACACACGAAAGTAGGCAATTATTATACCTTTTTATTTTTAAGTCTGGTACTCTGGTTCTATTTGTTCTCGTGTTGCCATGATGCTGAATTTCAGTACCAATTGGTACTGAATTTTTTCTTAAAACGTCCATTTTCCTCTAATATTTGAGTGTATTTCTAATCACTGCT
Source organism: Danio tinwini (assembly GCA_903798205.1). Taxonomy (NCBI): domain Eukaryota; kingdom Metazoa; phylum Chordata; class Actinopteri; order Cypriniformes; family Danionidae; genus Danio; species Danio tinwini. The sequence goes on from CAIGQZ010001197.1 coordinate 2,915,751, forward strand.
GATTTGCCATTGTGGCCAATCACAGTCATTTCTGTTGAGCATGTGAATGCAATGGCCAATCAGCGGTGTTTAAGAATGAGCTTAACAGCGCTCAGATGTTAGTGGGAAATGGATGTTTTTAAAATTAAGTATCATTTGATACCAACATACAGCATCATGACAACACTAATTTGCTCCAGCACTCAGCAACCTCTGCAAATTAAATTTATTCTGCAAACTGTGATACAAGATCTAGTGTTGGGCAATAACGCGATACTAGTAATGCGTTAATGTAATGGCATTACTTTTGACAGAAACTACTTTAATACTGTAATGCATTACTTTAAATATAGTAACTTCATTATCATTAGGAATGTACCAATACCATTTTTTTGGATATCAATATTTTGGAACCAATATTTTCCTGTAGATTTGAAGTAGACCAAACTTAACTGTCTGAGTTTTACTTACTTAAACATTCCCTTGCCTAAACTCGTGAGTTTGAGAAACTGTGAGCATGTCTAAAAAAATTTTTTTTTTTTTTACACGAATTTCGTTTGGTATAATTTGTTGGTTATTTAACGTATTTTTTGTTGGTCAGTTATCCACAAAATAAATAATAATATTTGAGGTAAAGTTAAAAACAAGATCCGCTTATGCTTCAGTGCACAAACTGACAAACAGGTCTGGTAAATAAAATATTAATATAAATAAAATAACAGTGAAATATTCACATTTTCAGAGTAGCCTATATTAGGCTAAATAATTTTCTGTTAACGACAATCCACATTGCGCCCGTCAGTTTCACTTTTTTTAATTTAATCAGCTACTTTGACCACAATGAGTCAGCACTTAGCGTATTTACCTTGAAAGAATAAACTCAGAAGAATAGAGAATAAAGTACAGAAACTCTTTATGAAAATAATTTTACGAAGCGGCGCACATCGCTTCTGCGCAGCCGGTGCGCTTGATGAAGCGCTTGATGCATGCGTGCAGCCCTCCGGTATCTGCGGACACTTTCAAAGCAGCAGCACAAAGGGAAGAAATCAGTGCGCTGAGGATCTATCCAATGTATTATTAAGCCCATTCTAATTTAAAATTTCAGGTAGGCCTTTTTTGTGTGTAAAGAGCAGATAATAACCCTCTCTTCTGAATGCAATCTGCTGATCTAACAAACACAGCGTAATATGATTCAAAACCTGCATTAAACTTCATGTTACGGGTTAAAATGAACCCATTTAATGCAAAACTAAATGCATTTCTTCACTGAGTATTAAAACTAACAGGAACAAATAGCCTTGGAAAGTTTTTCGTGTCGTCATGAGCGCGACACGCAGTTTGAATTGTAAATGAACGATTGAATGATTGACAGGTGCAACGGTGGAAAGTGCTGAACTAAACATAAATTTAAGCACATGAATATTCATATGTGCTTCACATTAAACTATAGAATGGCTTTAGAACATTTGGCTGCAATACCAGCTGGCCGATACCCGATCCAGCAAAAATATGCAGTATCGAACCGATATCCAATCCAAGTATCAGGATCGGTCCATCCCTAATTATCATTACAATATGATGCGTTTGTTAGTTACTTGGCAAGTTAATTGTGACTGCATGCCCACATCTGCCTCTTTACAGCGGCGAACAATTGTGGAATTGGTGGATGCCAATCAACCACCGTATAGAAGATGCATCGTGTATAAGGTGCCAAACTGGACAAAAATCAAGTGAAAGCAGAGACTGAATGTGCGCAAGGTATACCAAGTGTATGCGTGAGAGAGACAGGGTGCACATAAGAGAGGCCAAGTGTGCTCGCGAGAGAGACAGAGAGACTATTAACATTACTATTATTAATTTACGATTAATAATAATACTATGTTTGTTGTTTCAAATAAATAAACACACATTTGTTATCTGTATAACAAAATTGATTAGTACAGTAGACAGTGACACATTTCTGTTATATTTCAGAACACGTTATTTAAATGTATAGTGCTCTATTGATCAGAAAAATATATTTTTTTATTGTTTTACATAGTTTTATAGCTGTATGCAACAGCAGACTTTGGACTTTTAATATACACAGCTTACTTTACATAAGTTGTTGACATACCATGTTTGCAGTTGGTTTGAAAATTGCTCATAGATTTCATTTTTGAGCAGCTGTTATGTTTTTGTTTTGTTTAAAATGCATAAAATGTATGGTTGTCTATAATAGCAGTTTTTTGTGCAGAGTTTCACCAAATTGATTATGAATGATAATTCAGATTACTTTCATTTATTCATTTTGTAAAGGTTTTGTGTTTGTTGTATATTGTTGCTATTTTTTATACTCAAGATGTGAAAGAACATGTTTAAGGGTCAAATACAACAACTTTTATGATGCTGAAGCAACTTTAGATTTAGCTTTTTTGTTTCTAAATACATTATTCAGTTGGTTTATCACCTTGTGGTGTTTTATTTTTATTTTTGTGCTGCTGCAGCTGGTCTGACTTAAATAAATTAGTTTAATTATTATTATTATTTTTGTTTAAGTTGGTCTTGTGTTTTAGCTGTGAGAATGTGAGAAACTGTGAATTGATCAACAGTGTATTTTGTATATACGTATATGTGTGTGTTTATTTCTTATAAATGCATTTTTCCAAATGACTAAACATCAATGAAAATCCCTTTGTAATGTGGAGTTACATTTTCAACATGAAAGTTGATGGAGCATAAATCAAGATCCACAATATATAAATACAAAATAAGAATTTTACTTTAAATTTAAGTTTTTATTTTATATTAACTTAATTAGCAGTGTTGGTCAACCAGTGTCAGAAACATTATTAGTAAATAACATGACTAGCCCATTAGCTAGACAAGCAAAAGTTTCAAACCAAATAGATCCATTTCAGCAATGAAATAAGCAAAGTTGTTCTAAGACCTAATATGGGTTTTACCACTTTTTTTAGCTGGTCTAATGTGGTTGGAGATTAGCAAACAACAAGTTGAACAACTAAAACCAGCTATTTCCAGTATAAACCATCTCAGACCAGCTAACTAGCTTAGAATGCTTTTAACCATTTCTACATCAGGGCTAAATTAGATTTATGAGGCAAAGCTAACAGAAACAACAGTCCTTTTCAATAACTTGGCAAAAGATGACATATAATGACTAAGATTTTCTGGTAAACCAAGTTCTACCACACTGGATATGATTGTGGAGAATTACTGGAAGGGATAAAAGTTCACTCAGTAACATAGCATCAACAATCTAGCAAAGATGAATTAACTAACATTTAACAACATGAACTTGTGATCAATCATTAAGCCAATTTTCATAAAAATCTCTGAATAGAGGCTAACTGATTTATCTGCTTAAAAACTCTCTTGCCTCAGTATAAACAAGCGCTCATTGTTACTGAAAAAATGACTCACCTTAAGGCAGTAGTGTTTAGTCTAAAGTCTTCCTGTAGAACATTTAGCCAGCGGGCTAGTTCTCCACCACGCTACTCCAGCCACAAGATCTTCATTTAAAAGCCTGATAAACGTCATCCACTTCTCCAAACAATGGCCCAATTCCAGCGGAAAACCTCAGAAATCTCAGATTGTGTTTTATCAGCCTGCAGGCAGGTGAACTGAAGGCCTCACCTCTGCCAAACACTGCATCTATTATGTTTCTGCTCTCAGAGCATTGGTAGCCTGGAGCTAATTAGGTGAATGGCAGCCATTTTGAAAGCTCCAACATTTAACCGTCTGACCTGTCTGCTGAAATATACTTTTGCTAGAGCTAGTGGGATTGCTTTATTTAGCAGCTTAAAAAAATATCACTCTCTGAAAAAAAAGAAAGAAAATGTAAACAGAATTAATTATCGTCTTTATGTTGTGTGAAATAACAACAATTCAATTGTTTTAATCTGCAAGTTGTCAGTTAAATACATGACTAATTATTTTATTATGGCTGTGAGCTGATGACATTATATTATATAAATTACATTATATACATTATGATACAAATATTATTTAGAAAATGTTTTAAACATCTCATATATATTTTTTCTTTGAATATACATTTACTACTATGAATCTTTCTCATCACAAATATTTTACTAGTAATATTATTGCTGGCATGCACATGTGTTGCTTATACCAAAAAGATGGCAGGTAGATTTGTTGCAGTCTATGAGTTATGAAGGTAAAAGTGAAAAATGTTAGCTCTCTCACTCCCACCTCAGCAATATTTTGTTGACTTTAGATCAGAGCCCTAAATTGGCAGCACATGTGCAGCTAAAGCCTGCATCTCTACCTTTTCTGCTGCTTGTTTTCGAGGTTTGTCCCGAGGAAATACCATCAGAGCAGATCTTGCCACTTAATGCTTCACTCATGCTTCTCTTTGGTCTGACATTCTGGGAATAAAGAACCAAGCAATGTTTTTCATTTATTGAAAGGTCAGATGAAACCTGTTCTCTGAAACCTTTAGATCTTTGATGGGACACATGGGTTCAAATAAAGCATTAAAAAGTCACTATGATGTGTTTGACACACTTTGACTATGAGCATCAGACCATTCATTCATTCATTCATTCATTCATTCATTCATTCATTCATTCATTCATTCATTCATTCATTCATTCATTCATTCATTCATTCTCTCATCCATTCATTCATTCATTCATTCAATTAGTATAGACACACAAAGATAAGTAAAATGTGAATTATGGCACACAGACACAGTAGAAGTATTAGCAATCTCTAGTTAAAACCATAGTGCCAATATTTGTCCAGAATTTTAAACTGCACGCTTAGACACATCTACACCAAACACTAGTGAAAATAAATATTTGAGATCACTTTCCAATCAAAAATTCTGATGCTTGAACTCAGATTCATGAAATGTTTTCAACCATTTAAAATTTTTTGAAAATGAAGTACTTTTTCAAACTCCATCTATAAACTGTTGGTCTGATTTTCTCCCAAAAAAAAGTAAATAAAAGGATTTCTTAACACAGTAATGAAAATTCACTTATTAATTACCCACTCTTGTGTCATTTAAATCCCCTGAGACCTTTATTCATCTTTATAACACAAATTAAGATATTGTAGATGAAATCCAGGAGCTCTCTCTCCCACAATAGGCAACAAGGGTCATGAGATGTTTAAAGTTCAGAAAAGGAACCAAAAACTAGTTTTTCAAGATGACCCAAGAACACTTGTTTGCCAAAAAATGTAAAAACCTGTAAAAATGAGTTTGTTTTCCAGCGTCCTTTCGTCAGTCTTGTTAAAAACATTAGCAAACAATGTAATTTATTTATTTATTTATTACACCTAGAAGTGTTTCTTCTACTGTCAATTTAGCTTATTTAATTCACCTATAGCATATGTCTTTGGGGAGCACCCAGAGGAAACCCACACGAACACAGGAGAATGTACAAACTTCACACAGGAATGCTAGATGGGACTCGAACCAGCGACCTTCTTGCTGTGAGGTGACATTTTTAAATATGCTAATATCTGTTGATTTTTGCATGTTTTCAAGGATTTTGCTTAGAATATTTATATCAGTTATGCCTTATTCTGTGGTTTTGATTTTACAAGAAAAGATTTATGGTTTTCACCAAATTTGTCTTCAGACCATGTTTGCGAAACATTGTGTATTTCACATCAACAAATGAAATGTTATCATTTACCAAACTGCCAAAATTTGCAGACAAGATGCAACAAACTGAAACCTGTAACTTTACCTCATCACATCAGTTTTGTAACAGCGCCACCTACAAGCTTGTAGCAATGAACACTTAAATCAACTATTAGTTGATGTATTGTTTTTTCAGTCATTTTAATTAAAATATTATTATAATGTCTTTAATTTGGTCTGATAAGATGATTAGCTCCTTTACCTCCTTGCAGCTATATTTATTATTAATATTCAATTTAATTAATTGATTGTTGTTATTATTGTCACTTCATATGGGGAAATATAAGAGCGTCACAGTAGCACAATGGGTAGCACAATCACCTCATTGCAAGAAGGTCGCTAGTTCGAACACCTGCTGGATCAGATGGCATTTCTGTGTGGAGTTTGCATGTTCTTCTCGTGTTCACGTGGGTTTCCTCCTGATGCTCCGATTTCCCCCACAAGTCGAAAGACATGCGGTATAGGTGAATTTAATAAGCTAAAATGGCCGTAGTGTATGTGTGTGAATGCAAGAGTGTACAGAATAGGTGTTTCCCAGTGTTGGGTTGCAGCTGGAAGGGCATCCGCTGCGTAAAACATATGCTGGATAAATAGGCAGTTCATTCCACTGTGGCGACCCCTGATTAATAAAGAGACCAAGCCGAAAAGAAAATGAATGTATGGTGAAATATCACAAAGACTTTGATGTACCCTTTTCAAGGGAACAGCTTATCAAACAGATCAATTCAGTTCAGAAAAAAAGATCTTATTTAAGAAACAGAAGTTCTGAAAGCAAAGAAAACAGAAAACAGATCAACTGCGATCACACACAATGAAAACCATGAGGAAAGAAGCTGTTCTCCACATTGCTTCAAAACATACGTGTACCAGACCATAGATTTATTTGTGCTTTACGTCAGGATTAATATGATTTAGCTGGGTCATAAATATGAGTAGCTGAGGCCGGTCAGCTGACCACTGGTGGTGGTCCAAACCATTCAGCAGAGGGAGAAATGGGGAAAAAAGTCAGACTGCCTGATGTTCTTGGGTGGCTAGAGGACTTCAACAGGAGCCCCTGATCATGGGAAACACTGCAGTAAACTGATCATTAAAGGACCGCTGATTTAACACAACAGCCAAAATGGGCAGTTATTGGTTAGACATAAGGTACTGGTCTTTGAAAAGATTAAAGTGCTGGATGATTGTTGATTGTTAAATGTAACAAAATAGACAATTCAAATTAAAATGAAGTTAAGATGTATTTTTAAGATTATATATTTTTACAATTAAATTTAAGTATAATAAAATAATAATATTCTCCAATAAAATTTCAAGACATCAAAATACTAGATAATATTTAAATAATAATATAATAACATCAAATAATATTTCATACAATAATACTTTGATAGGTTTCCCAGTGATGGGTTGCAGTTGAAAGGGCATCCGCTGCGTAAAACATACGCTGAATAAGTTGGTGATTTATTCTGCTGTGGTGATCCTTGATTAATAAAGGGACTAAGCCAAAAAGAAAATGATGATGATGATGAATGCGTTGATAGCAAAGGTAGGCAACATATTAGTTAAATGTTCATAATGTAATGAGAAGTAATAAAAACTAATAATAATAGTATTTACAGTTTTTCTCAGTGGCTTTGGTGCATTTCTCACAACACTATTTACATTTGCACAACAGTTAATGCATTTCTCAAAACAATTAGTCATTTGTGCACATCATAGTAGCAGTTTCTCATTCCTTCCAACAAATTGCGAATGCTTTTTTTAGTTGATTTCATACAACTCTCTGCTGATTGTAACATTATCATTTGCTTATGTCATGTCAGTCAAAATTAACTAAACTTGTGAATGCTGAATAGTCATTCCATATAAAACTAACAGTCCTTATATCATTACAAAAATGTTGAACTAGTTGTCAAAATCTGTCAAGCTAATTTTATTTTAAAAATTGTAATATTTTTTCCTGAAAATGTCTTCTAAATTGAACAGTTTCATAAATGATTTACAGACCTGTGTATGTTGTGGGTTCAGTTCCAATATGCACTGCAATATTGTTTACAGTTGTGCACAGCTCTACCCAAAGGAAGTTTATGTTTGTTGTAAATAAGGGTGTATTTATTCTTTTGCACAATGCTGTGAATAAATTAGAATTGTAAAGAGCATCTGCAGTAAAAATGTGAAACATACATATTCAGTGTCTTGTACTCAGATACCTCACTAAATACAGTGATGTCTAACTTTACTGTAGTTCTCAAATGGCTGTGCAAATAGTATATAGTGCTGTTTTGAGTATTTTCAGGAACTGTCACCAAAATCGAACTTTTTTGCATTGGAAGAAATGTACAGAGTAAACTGTCATAATGAAAACATGACAAAGCCATTTGACTATCTTGTTCATAAACAATGGTGGCAGGACTTTTCATCTGGATGACACTGACACTTTCATTGACATCAATACTTGCTTTTGAGGAATGAGCTATTCATTTTGAGCAAGTGACACGCTTTTGCAGGTTATCCACTAGGTTTTGCAGTTTGTACTAATTGTTTTGAGAAATGCATTAACTGTTGTGCAAATGTAAATTGTGTTGTGAGAAATGCACCAAAGCCACTGAGAAAAACTGTAATAATGATAAATAATCATTATTGACAAATATAGTCATATGTACATAATACATCAATACAGTGCCATGCATTTTAGAATTCTAAACATAGGTTTCTATCAGGGTACGCATACAGCTGCCGCAAGTTGGCGGTTGTCCGCGGCACCCAGCTATGACTCAGGACACCGTTCGTATTTGGTGTAAGATACTTCCAACTGCCATGTGCACTGAGCGATGCATCCTGCGTGTGACCTGCTTAATTGTTAGATTTATTATTTATTTTGAAAAAAATTTTAAATCACGTATAATGCAAAATATTTTACAATATCTACTCCACAATCTATCTATCTATCTATCTATCTATCTATCTATCTATCTATCTATC
>CAIGQZ010001197.1:2924401-2942915 GCA_903798205.1 Danio tinwini
CTATCTATCTATCTATCTATCTATCTATCTATCTATCTATCTATCTAGATTTAGATAGATAAATACCCCTATTGTTTTTTTTTCTCACTCTGTTGTAATGGCAAGTTTGAGTCATGTTTCCTGCAGCCACTTCCTGTCTTCCCGACTTCCTTAAGAAGGATATATCAAAATGAAATGGCACACACACTATAGTTAATGAAATGTTTAATTTTACACAGGAAACTAATGAACATTTGCTCATAGTGCTTTTACTGGAATTACTCATTTTAGCAGCACTAGACGAAAGCCTTTGACTAACCACATCCTGTTTGAGAGAGCAGTGTGAGAAGAGCTTGAGGTTTGGCAGGGGCTTGAAGACCCCAGGAATCAGATGCTTGATCTGGGCGTGACTGCTTTCGCTACATCTTGCAATCCATGAAGAAATTTAAATCCCATGTTGACATTTATACTAATCCTCTGAGCTGCCAGCATATTATTTCCTGACCCCTATGTGTGTCACCAGAAAATTGTGTAAAACCTGCACCAACAGTTCTTGTATATGACATGACTGAAGCATATGTCTGACTGATGATATAAGGTTTGCATGTCTCCATGATCGGAATAAAAAAAAATATTAATAGGCTGAAGATAAATTAAAAATAAAAGGTTTTATCAACCTAATTTTTGAGTTAATGTTTATTGTTTTATTATTGTCAACTTATTAATATTTTTAATTATTGTCTAAATCTAATTAAAACTAAATCTAATTTGGAATTGTGACATATAATCTCATATTTCTGAGGAAAAAGTTAAAAGTGAAAAACAAAACTTAACTCTGAGATTATTTCTCATAATTCTGACTTCAGGTTTTTATAGCAATAGTGATTTCATACATGTTCTTGCAATACTGAGTTTATATCTCTCAAGAATTAAAACCTAGCAATTGTAAAAGTGACCAATCACAATACACGAACCCTTCTGGAACGCTTCATTCTGATCAGCCAATCAGGAACAAGTATTACTGTAAAGCCTTCACAAATGCAGACAAATCTAACTGTATAGACCATTTTAAGGAATGCAAACAAAAACAATAATGCCATTGTTATAATAGCTGTTTTATCAATAGGTTTTGATTGAATTGCCTCTTGTTACAATTATAAAATAGTTTGATAAGAAGCAGGAAAAAAATGTTCATGGGCCAATGACATGACCACATTGAAATGGTCTACAGAAATCACTGTATAAAACATTTTAGGAAAGTCTATAAATTGACACGTAAAACAACCAACAACAATACAAATCACTAGGAACACATTAAATAATGTTTTGTATTGCTGTTGTAATGACATACAAGTCAAAGTAAATTTAGAAATCCCTTCTTTCTTTTTTTGTGTTTTCATACTGTCTTACCTTTTTCTAATTTGGGGTTGTGAAAAACTCTTCAGTTGTGAGATATATTCTAACATTTCTGAGTAAAAATGGGAAAGTGAAACAGAAATTTGGAATAAAAAACTGAAATCTGCGCTTTTATCACACAATTCTGACTTTAAAACTTTTATTTTTCTTGCTATTGAGAGTTTATCACTTAATAAACAATAATAATAAATAGTAATAGTAATAAATAACTATTCATAACTCTAAATTCTAAGACACAAAGTTGCATTTAAAGGTGCAGTAGGTGATCTGGCAAAATGTTAACCGGTTAGCATAATATCTTTGAAATACAATCCCTCCCCTGCCGTCCAAAGCCATGCCTCCTGAAACACGAACGCGCGCACCTTAAAGATGACAGCAGACAACCCACTAGTTCATGTCATTCACCAGTCAGAAAACTTTATAATACTTTATATACAATTCCGAATGAAAATTATATTATATCTAGCACATTTTCAGTTGTGTAGCAAGCAAAACTTGTCATAATGTGCAATATTTCATGCACGCAAGGATCGCTGGTCTCACTCTCTCATGCACTTTGTCCTAAAGCAACTACTGTATGCTTGGTAATTGGCCGGCGGCATGCAGGAATTACACTTACTACTAAGTCATACTTACATGCTATTTCAGACTAAATATTCAAAGTAGCATGGTAAACAATATAGGGAGTGCGTCACAGGTTGTCATTGTTCAAAAGTGAACCGATGTGAATATGAAATCAACTTCACCTCAGTAAAGCAGGCTAGGCGGAACAGCGCTATTTAATGATGTTTTGTTGTTAAACTAAATAAAAAATCTACATTATTATAGATTATTATAATATTATTTACTATTATTATTATCTTAAACATTTTTGACGGAATATTTCAGTGGCTGAACAAAACTTCAGTGCATATTCAGCATTTAATTTTACTGCTGTCCTTATAGATTTGTACAACTGTGCAACTGTGCCACAATTCTGTCTTTGAGCTCTTCAGGCAGTTCCTTTGACCTCATGATTCTCATTTGCTCTGACATGCATTGTGAGCTGTAAGGTCTTATAAAGACAGGTGTGTGGCTTTTCTAATCAAGTCCAATCAGTATAATCATACAACTGTGCACACGCAAATGGCGGATCTGACTAAACAGAGATGCACAGTTGTACAAATCTATATTTGCTGAAAGACAGTGCACATGCACACGCAAATGGCGGATCTGACTAAACAGAGATGCACAGTTGTACAAATCTATATTTGCTGAAAGACAGTTTAGGCTGCTTATTAGAATTATCAGACTGACAATTTTTAATTGGACAAACATTTTTTGTCTAATGCATTACTCAGAATATAAAAATAAATATAAATACATTTAGATCATTTACTTTAATCAATACTATTGGAACGTAAAAAGTCTTTCAACCAGCACAACAAAACTTTTTTTTTTGAAGACAATCACCTACTGCACCTTTGAAGAATATCAGATTTGCAAAATGTTAACAAGAAAAAAAAAGTATTTTCTGACTTTATATCTTGCAGTTCTAAACTTTCCTTCTTTCCATCCTTGTGAGAAAAGGGATAACCATGCAACTGCAAGCATTGTTTTTTTTTTTATGTGAGATATTTATATTAATTTGTACAGTATATAAATATATGTATATATTTTTAAATCAGGCATAAATAATAAACATTTACACTTTTTGAAGTTTGCAGATTAACTGAAAATGTTAGTGATTTTCATTGTTGGGTAAGGCTTTAGCTCGAGCTACATAATAATAATACTTTTCTAAGTAACGAGTAAAATAACGCAATACTTAAAAAAAAAATTAAGTAATAATATTTGAGTTACTTTTTAAAAACTGTAATTCGAATTACCTTTTAGTTTAAATATTAGCTTTTTAAATATAAATTGCTAAATTAAAATTAGCATAGCCTCATTGAATCATGCACTCAATGAAAGAATGCAGGAAAAGACAGAAACCAAGAAAGCAGAGCCTTACATTTCTGCGATGGAAGTATTCTCATTATTTTGAACACATTGAAAAAAAAAGAAGGGGATCGTCTCAATAGACAGTGATTTTACTTCACTAATAAGACAAAAAGTACAAAAGTAGGAAACACATTGTTTTAAACTTTCATTAATCTGTGTATACGGCATGTTTTAGCTCTGGGGTCAGGAAGTTCTCAGAACATAACAGTGTGTTGTTAATAGCAGAGCTTCTCTATCAAAAAAAGAAAAAAACTCAGCTAGTTCTAAAAGAGATCAAGTCTCATCTAGGTACATAAAAGTATTGCAAAACGAATTACAAGTAACGTAAAGCATTACTTTTCATAAAAAGTAACGCAACAAGTTACTTTTTTGGGGGGCAGTAATGCTATAATATTCAAAAGGTTTTTTTTCCCAGCACTGGTGATTTTGTTTTTAATAAGTCTTGCATTGTCACAATGTGTTGGCTTCTATATTAAAATAATTAATGATAAATGTTTCTAATCCTCACCCTTATTCTGTTTCATATACCAAGTATGCAAGGTCTCTGTGTAGTGATTTAAAGTGATATGCAAAACTATAATTACGGTTTAGTTAAAGTTCTTTTTTTTTACTTAAAGATTTAAGGAATTATCTCTGTTGATTTTAATATTGTATGAATACCTAGAGCTCTCCTGTCATGAAGGAATGCACATCAACACCAACTCAAAACTCTTGAAGCATGAACCACAAAATGAGGGCTGGCCATTTCTCAGTAGCATCAGCTTTGAAAACAACATTTGTCATTCTGATGGGGAAAATGTGAAGTGTAATCAACCGTAAACGGGAAAAGATTTCCAGAGATTACAGTAAGTGTCAAACAAGTGCAGTTGTTTTGAAATATGTCACCGCCGAGTCACATCTCAAACACAGTTGGGTATGGGTTAAAATCCAACGAGATTTGAAGGAGATCTGGGTCTTTTCTATTGTAATTTACAGCCTCAAACAAAACAGATGGAGCCAGTCACATCTCACTGTGCTGTATCGCAACTGCTGAGTGAATTTGGGCCTGTTTATTTCAGGATTAATCAGAAACAAAAGCAGAAGAAGCAAGTCCAGATCAATCTGTCTGGCTTATTTTGCTGTAACAGTAAATTATTTTGCTTATTACACGATAACTCTGGAAATAAATACACACTGTAAAAAATTATCTGCAAATTAACAGCTGTCATGGGGGTTTTCTATTTATCAGCACTTCTAAATTGCATTATGGAACCCTGCTCTGACTACTATGATAATAAAAATGTAACTCTAAAATTAACATTGACTTTTACTGACATTTTTTAGCAGTTCGAAACTATTTAATATATAAGAAAGAATATATTTCTAGAAATAAATCTGTACAAATAGTACTCAGTTTTGTACCAGTAAGCAGTTTTGTACCATCATTTACATGACCAACCCAAACAGTATATATTTGACTACTACATATGTCAATAAAAGCCACTTTAATAAACATTTCTTTAACATCAAAAGTTCTTACAGTGGAGGTAAACAAACTGAAAGTGCATGTACAAATCTCAGTCATATAGGAGTAAAATTTTTTCATAACCCAATGATGGCACCCAAAAACCCCACGGTTTCATAGAAATGAAATATGAATTTGTATGAATTAGCCAACTTTCTGACAATACGTAAAATAGCTATGCTTCCTTTTTACAATTGGGCTGGTCCAACATTTTTTACAGTACCTGTGTCGTCATATGCATGCAGCAGGTATGGAAAGTATTCAGACCCCCTTAGATTGTTGACATTTGTTATATTGCAGCCATTTGCTAAAATCATTAAAGTTATTTTTCCCGCACTAATGTGCACACAACACCCCATATTGACAAAAAAAACAACAACAAAAAAACAGAACTGTTGACATTTTTGCAGATTTATTGAAAAAGAAAAACTCTAATATCACATGGTTCCAAGTATTCAGACCCTTTGCTCAGTATTAAGTAGACGTTTTTCACACCTGGATTTGGGGATCCGTTCCATTCCTTCTTGCAAATCCTCTCTGTCAAGTTGGATGGTATATGTTGGTGGACAGTAATTTTTAGGTCTCTCCAGAGATGCTCAATTGGGGTGGGTTTAGGCTCTGACTGTGCCATTCAAGAACAGTCACAGAGTTGTTGTGCAGCCACTACTTCGTTATTTTAGCTTGTTGGAAGGCAAACCTTCAGCCTGAGGTCCTGAGCACTCTGGAGAAGGTCTTCATCAAGGATATCCCTGGACTTGGTCACATTCATCTATCCCTCGATTACAACCAACTGTCCTGTCCCAGCAGATGAAAAACACCCCTACAGCATGATGCTGCCTCCAACATACTTAACTGTTGGGGCTGTATTGGACAGGTGATGAGCATATTTTCTTCAATACATGTAACATTTGTATTGACAACCAATTAAGGTCAAAAGTTCTACCTTGGTCTCAGTAGAGAGAAAGAATCTTATTCTCACCATCCTGGAGTCCTTCAGGTGTTTTTAAGCAAACTTCATGTGGGCTTTCATGTGTCTTACACTGAGGAGAGGCTTCTGTCAGGCCACTCTGCCATAAAGCCACGACTGGTGGAAAATTGCAGTTATGGTTGACTTTCTACAACTTTTTACCATCTCCCAACTGCTTCTCTGGAGCTCAGCCACAGTGATCTTTGGATTCTTCTTTACCTCCCTCACCAAAGTTTCTCCCTGGATAGCTCACTTTGGCCAGACGGCCAGCTCTAGGAAGGGTTCTGGTTGTGCCAGACGTCTTCCCTTTTTAGGGATAATGGAGGCCACTGTGTTCTTAGGAACCTCAAGTTCAGCAGAATTTTTTTTTTTACCTTGGCCAGATCTGTGCCTTGCCACAATTCTGTCTTTGAGCTCTTCAGGCAGTTCCTTTGACCTCATGATTCTCATTTGCTCTGACATGCATTGTGAGCTGTAAGGTCTTATAAAGACAGGTGTGTGGCTTTTCTAATCAAGTCCAATCAGTATAATCAAACACAGCTGGACTCAAATGAAGGTGTGAAACCATTTCAAGGATGATCAGAAGAAATAGACAGCACCTAGTTACATATATGTGTCAATATGGGATGCTGTGTGTACAACGAGAAAAAAATAAATAAACAAATTATTTTAGCAAATGGCTGCAATATAACAAAAAGTGAACCATTTAAGGGGTCTGAATACTTTCAGTACCCACTGTATTTATGGTAATTATAACATTGTGGTGAGTCTTCGGCTCATAGATAGAATCTTTCTGACATGATATAGACCATTTTGAGAGATGTAAACAAAAACAATGGTCCGAACGTATTTCATGTTTTACAGTTTTAATTTCAATTGCTTTCGAGAATCCGAAAAGAGCCACATATTGATAAATAATGTTATAATTGCTGTTTTAACATTAAGTTAGGATTGAATTGCCTCTTGTTACAGTTATGAAATAGTTTGGTAACAAGCAGGAAACGTTCATGGGCCAATGACATGACCACATTGAAATGGTCTATACCACATTGCCATGGAAGATGGTGGAACTGACCAATCAGATTCATGTATTATTGCTTCTGAAACACTTGATTCTGACTGGCCAATTGGCCACAAGTATTAAAACCTTCACAAATGCAGACACATTTAACTTTATATAAATCATTTTATTTAGCATTATACAAGGATATAACAGGTGTAACAGGCTACATATATTTCTTTGGGTAAAAAATTCAAAGTAAGTTCTATAGAAATGTGTTCAGTTGTAGACACACAATGCTGTTGGGAAATACGGAAGGCCATCAGGCCAAAAGTCTTTAAAGAAATGCGTGAAGTTTGATTGCATGAAAATGCAGAGTTTGACTTCTGCCGTGGCAATTTTTATGGAAGATGACATAACATTTGATCTTTGCATAATTTACTACAATATACTTTACAACATCTCATTAGATGTGTATATATGTATATCCCATTGTATCACATACTGTAAGTAAATTTAGTCTCACATACAGCAATTTGGTTGTTGTGCTTGTTGACACATTGATGCAGTCAAACTGTACATGATGACACAACCAAATTGAACTCATTTCTTTTAAAAACCATTTGCCTCATTGAACTTCCATAGGGAATGAGAAAGTGTCATGCTGAGGTCAGCAGGGGCAGTGCTGTGCATGTTCAACTTTATTCATACATTTGTAACATCTATATTCTCTGCTAATGCCATAAAATGCCCACTCTTATTGGTTATTATTGAAAAGACTTATCAAAAATCCCTTTGATTTGGCACATTATGTGATAAATTGTGTTTATTTATGCAAGGCAGCAATAAATACATTTTATTTATTTTTTTGGAACAGACAACAAGCATGCTAACAGACAAAAAAAGTTCAAGTGCAGGCTTATCTTTTTCTGATAAACACATTACATTCTAGAATTGTGATATTATTTATATGAAATATTGGCCTCTGTGGAAAAAAGTACACAATCTTTCTTCTGGTCAAAATTAAAAAAATAAGTGTCTCTTGCTGAAATGCCCCTTAAAATTGCATAAATGTTTGATTGGCTCTGTGTCCTCCGTTACAAGCCTGTTGTAGAAAGCAAAAGACAAAAACATGAGTTGCTTAGAAACAGACGTCCAAACTCCATATTACCACTAATAAGCATAACAACCTCAGTAATTACCATAAAAGTGGCCTTTAATACTTGAAGATGTTGGAGATAAATGTGAGAATGGAAAAACGAGGCGACCCATGTCATGCTACACATTCGCAGGCGTGTGTACAGATGAGGTCAGAGGAATCAGCACCCAGTTTTGGGTCGGTTAGCCCAGTTCCACCACAAAGCTTACTGACTGTACGGGCTTGTCTGCCCTTTCCAACTGTAAAACCTCGGCTGGGCACAAGAAGTCAAACCGCAGAGGAGACACTTTCATCATCAGCGTGACTCTCAGCTGCCACATGCTCGAGTGGCACCCAGCTAAGTCAATAGAAACGAACATTGGACTGCCTCTTTCCAAAACACCGGCACCTCATGTAGAACTAAACTCTAGAAACCTACTGTAAATGCGATCTCACAGTGCATATGCTGTTTTATCTTTGGGTTTGTTTTAGATGTCTTTGCTCATATTGTATTTAGATCTAGTGTAATGTTCTGTTTCCATTGGGTGGTATGGTCCGGTACAGTACAGTAAAGTACACATTTATGTCCATTTCCACTGTCAAAGGTACTTAATAAGCGAATAATACCGTACCACTTTTCTTCTTTCCAAAATGTACATAGCACAACAGAAAGGAACCCAAGAGGTGGAGCTAGAATTACTGCTGAATGCTATTGGTTTACAGAGAATCATCACCAGCATGTGCAACAGGCCAAAAGAATGACAACACTGAATTTAAATTAATTAATTTTAAAATACACATCCAAGATGTGGTACCATAGTAATACAGTTGCAGCCCAAGCTTAAACAAACCTTGTTGTTGTCTTGTGACAGAGCCGCATGCCAAGAATCAAGAAAAGCATCTGCTGTATGTCCTCTATTGTTGTTTCAGAGGGCATCGATAAACATGTGGAAAATGAATAGTGCTGCTTTATCTCTCTATTTGTCTGTGCCTACAGTCAGGTCCATAAATATTGGCACACCGACACAATTCTGACATTTCTGGCTCCAACACAATGGATTTGAAATAAAACAAACAATGTGTGCTTTAACTGCAGACTGAATTACAACAGTTTGCATATGTGCCTTCCACGTGTTAAGGGACCAAAAGTAATGGGATTAATCAAACTTTCATTTTTTAATACTTGGTTGCAAATCCTTTGCAGTCAATTACAGCCTGAAGTCTGGAATGCATAGACATCACCAGACCCTAGGTTTCATCACTGGTGATGCTCTGCCAAACCTCTACTGCAACTATCTTCAGATCCTGCTTGTTCTTGGGGAATTTTCCCTTCCGTTTTGTCTTAAGCAAGTGAAATGCATGCTCAATCGAATTCAGGTTAGGGAATTGACTTGAATTGACTAGGGAAATGCCATTGCATAGCATTTCACTTCTGTCTTTTCAAAAACTCTTTGGTTGCTTTTGCATTATGCCTTGTCATTGTCCATCTACTCTGTGATGAGCCGTCCAATGAGTTCTGAAGCATTTGGCTAAATATGAGCAGAAAATATTGCCTGAAACACTTCAGAATTCATCGTCAATAAATACAAGAGAACCAGTTCCATGGCAGCCATACATGTCCACGCCATGACATTACCACCACCATACTTCACTGCTTAAAATTATGAGCAGTTCCTTGCTTTCTCCAAACTCTTCTCTTTCCATCACTCTGGTACAAATTGATCTTTGTCTCATCTGTGCATAGGATGTTCTTTCAGCACTGTGAAGGTTTTTTTTTTACAACTCTTATCTGGCATTCCTGTTTTTGAAGCTCACCAATGTTTTACATTTTGTAGTAAACCCTTTGTATTCACTCTGGTCTTGTCTTCTCTTGATAGTTGACTTTGGCACACATACACCTACCTCCTAGAGAGTGTTCTTGATCTGGCCAAGAGTTGAGTTCACTGGTGCGTTCTTTCTTTTTAAGAATGTTCCAAACAGTTGTTTTGGCCACACCTGAAGTTTTTGCTATTTCTCTGATGTGTTTTTTTTGTTTTTTCACCCTAATGATGGCTTGCTTGACTGATAGTGACAGCTCTTTGGATCTCATCTTATGAGATTCCAAATGCAAGTAGCACACTTGAAATAAACTCTGGACCTTTTATCCGCCTACGGTATTGGGATAATGAGGGAATAACACACACCTGGCCATGGAACAGCTGAGAAGCCAATTGTCCCATTAATTTTGGTCCCTTTACAAGTAGGAGGCACATATGCAAACTGTTGTAATTCCCACACCCTTCACCTGATTTGGACGTAAATACACTCAAATTAAAGCTGACAGTCGGCAGTTAAATACATTGTGTTGGTATATAGAGCCCAAAATGTAAGAACTGTGTTGATGTTCCAATATTTATGGACCTGACTGTATATTTGAAATAATGAATTTGAGTTTAATAAATTACAAGTGAGGTTGACGTGCTTCTCACAAAAGCACACAAAGCAAATGAGCATATCATTCTTTTGGGAATCTAAAACAAGAAAAAAATATTTTAAATTATTATGATTGCCTTTTGGACTATTATATGAACTCAGGAAGACTTTTTTACAAGAGTTTACAGAAGCTGGCAAATATTTCTGAGACTGTAAGTGTCTCTATGAGTTCATATATGTTTTTTTTGTATGTGTTTTGTCTTTGGGCAAAACTTTGTCAAACACCATGCCTGCCAAAAGGATAGAGTGGAAGCAAAGTAAGTAAGCAAAAGTTTATTTAAATAACACCTTTCACAGACATTAAGTCACAAAGTGCTTTACAATAAAAGAAAACGTCAAAACAGGTAAAACATTCAAGTACAGATACAATGATGTAAAATCAGCTGAACATACAGTTCATTAAAAGCTTAGCCAAAAGATGTGTCTTTAAATGTAACAGTTCAACTGAGAGTTCTCATTGCTTGAGGGAGAGATGGAAACCAAAGCCAGATAAATGTGACCCATACCAAACTGTACTGTACTGAACTAAACCACTCAGAGGAAATGAGGCAAAAATGAGCAAGAAACATAATTTCATCAGGGTTTGTTTGTTTGGTGTCTCAACAAATTGGACGGCAGCTTTCACACTTCTTCAGCTGAACCACAACAATCACACCTGAGTTTGTTTAATCAAAATAAACCTGTCAAATGTAAACAACCTATGATTAATTTGTTGAGATGATAGGCTGACATGTTAAAAATGCTTACCTGAGAACACAGATCTCTTGCTGGCATCCCTCACTCCACTTGGATTACCTAAAAAGAGCACAAAAATCTTGAGCATAAAATTGTTGGAAGATGTTTCTTGGAATTTACAATTAGAAGTTTAGAATCATAGATTATACTTTCTTTTACTCTCACTTATCTGCCAACAATCTATCAATTACAGAGTCACATTTTTCTTAAGTATGCTGTGTAAAAAGTTAAATATATTGTATTATTAAGAAGGAATTCTTCCATAATTATTTTACATGTGTTTTGCCTGTTTAAAATTTTGCATTGTTTTGTGTTTTTGTGTGTTTGTGTGTTTGTGTGCGTGTGTGTGTGTTCATTCCAAATAAGTAAAACATTTGTAAAGTTTATAAATATATATATATATATATATATATATATATATATGCATGCTTACATTTACATTTAACACAACATTTAGCGCATGTTTACTGTATATAACAGCTTATTTTTGCACTCGAACTGCCAGGGTCAAAGAAATCTGATCAGATCAGATTTTGAGTTGGCTACACCGGGGTCATCTAGCAGCTGATTGATAACATCAGTTCCCCTTTGGGAGGGGAACTTCAATGCTATGTGGAAAAACTTCCATTATTGGGATTTTATTCAGAAAGCCAATCATCTGAAAGAGTATGTAAACGGGCCAATGAAATGCCAATGAGTTGGCAGCTTCAGCTTGCGCACCTGATGCTCGTTGCAATCAATTTGCTATAAGAGCACAGCACGCGCAAAGCCAAGCATCATTTTTACTTCAGAGACTTCAACAGCCTTCTGAGAGAGTCGATGAGGGTTCCTCCAGCTAAGTTTCAGACAGAGAGTGAACGAGAGCGATCTCCCGGTCCAGAGTGTGTGACACGCAGCGGCAGATGGTCGAGCTGGGTTTCTCCCTTGCCTGGCATCCTTTGGGTCCGGTCCTCCAGAGCAGTATGTATTGTTGCGAATTTCCTAAAAGAGCAACACGGTCGTGCAGAGTGTCTTTTTTAAGACGTCGCTCCGACTGTGCGTTTCTGGATGCAGTGGTTTCCTGTCCTCGGATGATGGGCACGAGCACTGCGTTTCATGTCTGGGGGTCCAGCATGTTAATGGGGTGCTTGCGGGCAGTGCATGCCATCACTCAGTGGCATGTCTGTTGCGCAGTTAAGATCGCGGTTCACTCTTGCAAAAGGCCACCCACCCCAGTTGTCCCTCGCTCCGCGGTGGGCACTCGGGCAGATCTGAGGGTTACAGTGAGAGTAAATCTGCCGCCCTCTGGCTTGTGGACCTCTCGCTCCTTTACGCACTCCATCCAAGCTTCGAGTGAGAAAAGCGTTCCATCCTCGGATGGCCGGCCTCTCACTTGAGGACACCGAGGCTCAGATGTCCACTGCTGCATTGGAGGTTGGGCTGTCATGGTCTGATGCAGGATTTCCCCCCCTCCGCTCCCTCCCCTCGGGAGCGAGCGCGGCGGCTGATCTTGAAACAGACATGATAACAGTGTTTTCCCGGGCTGTTTCGGTCGTAGATCTGGAGATGGTTTAACCCCCAGCCCCGCGGCCTGACCGACTAGATGGGTGTATGTGGAGGATTTAAAGGCAAGACCTTCTAGCCTCCCATCCCTTTCTTCCCGGAAGTGCACAGTGGGCTCACGCAGTCTTGAGTGCGCCTCTGCCTCACCACCCTTGATGGTGGAGTTGTACGAGTCGATTCCCAAGATTGAAAGTGCCATCACGGGCCCGCGTGGTGCCTCCTTCTGCTGGAATCAGCCTCATCTCCCGTCCAAGGCGTGTTGGTCTTCTGCCTCTCGAGCCAGAGCCCACACAGCCGTGGGCCACGCTGCTTCCACCCTGCATGCCAGGGTCCATGCGCGCGCGCTGGCCCAGCTGCACAAGGGTGGTTCCGACCCAGGCTTGTTACAAGCCCCGCACCGCACCCGTCTGAGCTCCACAGACCTCTAGTCCACTGCGTGTGCCCCAGGAAGGACGATAGCCACGTTAGTGGTCCAGGAGCGCCACCTCGGGCTAAACCTGGCAAAAATAAAAAGAGTCGACAAAGTTAACTTTCTTGACTTCCCCATATACCAGTCTGGCCTGTTCGGCGACACCGTTGGTGGATTCACCCAGGAATTCACGGCGGTGCAGTCGGATACAATCGACCATCCATCGGCGTGGATGTAAGACCGCTCCCTCCCCCGCCGAACCATCTACATCCACTGCTTGTTGCTGAGAGCGCCCGTCTATGAGTGCTGCTCTGCCTCCGCCTGTGCCTCCGTCCAGCGGCAGTGCCGAGCACCTCACAGGCAACCAGCGTCACAGGCAAGTCCGGGTAACGGACCATGAAGCACTCCTGAGACGGGCCATCTGGAGAAGAGGGAACCTGCTCTCTCCCCGGTGGGGGGTCGGGCTCCTCAGAGAGAGCATTTTTCCCTTCCCTGCATGTGACAGCTCGAATAATGCCAGTCTGGGACGCGATGAAAAGCCTTCCAGCTCGCAGGATAGGCGCACTTCGCCAGTGGCTCACGAGGTCTGGGAGAACGGTCTCCTTTCTTTCACACCTCCAGCCCTCCCCTCCGGAGTCTGGGTGTAAGGTGAGTCAATCTCTCGCCTCCAGCTCTTCCGCAGGACCCCAGCGTTCTCCGGATAAGCACTCCCAATCCGCGCTGCCCCACTGCTGGTACGTCAGCGATCGTAGCGATGCAGTCATTAGCGAGAGCTCTGCCTGCCTGGTTAGCGCGCAATCTAACAGATCCCTCCAGCCGAGATGGAGAGCGGGTTTACAGCCTGTACAATGAAGTACCTAAAAGAGCGGTGGGCTATGGCCAATCCTAGATCTGCGCGTTTTGAACTGCTGTCTGCACAAGCTGCTGTTCAAAATGCTTATGCAGAAGCGCATCCTCTGGTGCGTTCGTCCTCGGGATTGGTCTGTAGCAATAGACCTGATGGACGCGTACTTCATGTCTCCATACTCCACGTCACTGTCAGTTTCTGCGGTCTGCATTAAGGTCGAGTCTGGCAGTACAAATCCTCCACTTCGGGTTCTCTCTGCGGGTCTTCAAGCTCGCGGAGGGTGCCCTAGCGCCGCTTCGGCTCGCGGGCATCCGCATACTCAATTATCTCGGTGACTGGCTGATTTTACCATTTTACCGGTGCTGGAGCGACAACACGTGCTGGTCAGGACGGACAGTACGGCGGCGGTGGCGTATATCAACCGCATGGGGATATCCGCTCTTGCCGCATGTCTCAGCTCGCTCGCCAACTGCTCCCCCTTAGTCATACGCTGCGTAATCGCTGCATTCCATTTATCCCCACCGAGCTCAAATATGCAGCCCATTCGCTCTCAAGGCAGTTTCGCCTGGGAAAATGGAGACTCCACCCCCGACTGGCCAGCTGTTATGGGCTGCGCCTTCTCTCTCTAACTCAGAGATTCGTGCGCTCTCGCTTGAGTTCCCCACCTGGTAAACCCTGCAAAGTCCACTGGCTACACAGCTGGCCCCGGGGCGTGCGTAATACGGATTTCTCCAGTGAGCCTACTCGCACAGATATTGTGTAAAGTCAGGGAGGTCGAGGAACAGCTCTCGTATTGCGCCTCTCTGGCCCAACCGGACCTGCTTTTTACTCTCCTCGTGATGGCCATTTGGCACCCGCACCCAGATCTATGCCTCACATACGGTTCATAGATGGAGCGCGGAGGACTTACGTGACCTACCGATTTGGTGGTTAACACTGTCACTCAGGCTGCGCACCCTCTACAAGGCATGCCCACGCCCTGAAGTGGAGTCTATTCGCTGTGTGGTTATCTTTTTCCCAGAGAAGGAAACCTCGAACATGCCAGATCAGAGTGATGCTATCCTCCTTCAGTTGACTGGAGCTAAGGCTGTCCCCTCCGCTCTGAGGGTAGGCGTTACGATCATCCCCGCTCTAAGGATGCGGCGACGGTGGCTCGCTGAGAAATATTGTCTCATCATCCAGTTCCCAGAGGCGTGAGACTGGATATTAATTATTCCTGTTTCCCTCCCATACCCACTTGGAGATCTCTCTTAGGAGAGGTCTGCTCGATCACTCGACTCAGTATCTTAAGATTTCTGTCAAGGTAGACAGCTCTGCTGGTCGCGTTCGCATCGGCCAAATGGGTGGGTATCTGGAGGCATTTTCGGTCAGCGAAATGTGCCAGCATGTTGGGCCGGCCCAGTCTCACATTTACCTGAGACCCCCGCCCACCTAGGTGCTCTAGGTTCCTACAGCATTCCTTCAGCTACGTAGTGAACCTGCAAGCGCTGCCCACGGAGGAGGCAGACCCAGCCCCTTTATTTGCTGCGTCCTTCACGCTTTGCGTATTATACAGACCGTACTCAGCTCTTTTACAGTGATCGGCAGAAGGGAAGTGCCGTATCCAAACAGAAGTTGGAACATACCCACTGAACAGTGAATGCCATCTCCCTCGCTCATCTGAGCCAGGGCGAGCCGTGTCTAACGAGGCGCCTCTCTAACAGACACTGTAGAGCTGCGGGCTGGGCGACACCTATTGCGAGATTTATTAATCTTGAGGGGAGCCAATTTCCTCACGCGGTGAAAGAAATTTGGTTAGGTGTTGTAAAACGCTTGCTGCGCCATTCTCTCTAACACAGAGATACGTGAGTTTATTCACTCTGTCAGTAAAGTTCCCCGCTGGCGAACCCTGCAGATATTCCTCCGAGGCCTTCACCATCTGACTCAGCGTCAGCATCTGATCCCCACTAGGCGATCCCATATGCTAATACTGCCACGATGCAGTCCCCCCTCACAGGCGGACCTGTGTCTTCCCTCACCGCTAACCATCTTATATTCATATGCGTACTCCCCCTTCTCAGGTCTAGTCCATATGCTCTCTCACCACCAGTCTACCCACTTGGGTAGCAGGTGGCCTACGCAGCGTCCTCCCTATCGGGACTGCACGCATTCCCAACGTACTGTTGTATTAAATTTCTAGAAATTATTCTAGACGCATTTGCGGCTCCCGAAAAATATATCTCAATCCGTAAATCTTCTGTTGAAGTGGGATAAGTAAGGGCCAGGGAACACGTTGGAAGACCGCTCCTCTGGTGACGCAGGTGGGCTCACACTCTCTTTTGCCTGGCAAACCTCTCATCGGGGGCGAAGGTAAGGTTCAATCATTATGGCGTTTTCCATACATTTCCCCATAGTGGAAGTTTTTCCACATAGCATTAAAGTCCCCCTTCCGAAGGGGAACGCTCCGGTTACTAAGGTAACCCTCGTTCCCCGAGGGGGGTAATGGAAATGCTATGTTCCTTCGCCATAATGATTGCACCTTAGCTGTTGAGGTGAAAGTCTCTTCCGCTAAAAAAATGATGCTTGGCTTTGCACGTGCTGTGCTCTTATAGCAAATTGATTGCAAAGAGCATCAGGTGCGCAAGCTGAAGCTGCCAACTCATTGGCATTTCTTTGGCCCGTTTACATACTCTTTCAGATGATTGGCTTTCTGAATGAAATCTCCATAGTGGAAGTTTTTCCATATAGCATTTCCTTTCCCCCCTCGGGAAACGAGGGTTACCTTAGTAACCGGAGCGTGTTTTTACGTCCTTTGATTGGATGATCAAAGCTAGCAATCAGCATCACTGTAAAAATATTTTCACAGTATTATTACAGTATATTTTCAGTAAATTCTGGTATAATATTTGCCTGCTTTAAATCTAAAAATGGAGTAAATTAACTTAGTATTACTAATTGACCATGAAAAACAACCAAACACAGAGCTTTACTTGAGGTTTTGGCAGAGGTGCTTTGAAAAAATCATTTTGCATGGTATGTTTTTGACTTAAAAAAAGAAATGGCTACATGTGTTGTATCCTGATGCTGTTCACAAAGCCATGTTGAAGTTAAAGAAGAATATCTTGTTTTCCCAAGTCAAGCTGTATTAACAGGTCATTTCCTTTGACAGTGGCAGAGGCAGACCAGCAGGGAGACTAGGAGTGAACCTGAAAGGCCTAGAGTTACATTAAAACACATGTATGCACTTTTCTTTGTGGTCTTCTAATTATTTTAATGTTACTTGCTCACTTTCCCGGTAGAGCATTTCTAACTAGTATTTTCCTCCCACAGTGTGCTGGCAGACAGTTGGAGAGACTCGTGAAGATGAAATGTACACTATGTTAATGGTTAGGTAAACTTTAAAACACATGCAATCACCTTACATGTTTTATACCAATGCTATCTGGAAGTAGCAAATATATCTGATTTATTAAATGTGTGTAAGAACAGAATGTGGACAAATCTTTGTCGATTTTAATGCTTCAGCTTTGATGGTATGCTTTTGCACAGATGAGGCTACTTATTTTATTGTGTGTACTGGGTTTCTTGCACTTGTAATAGCATTCATTCTCATTACAAAATACCTGTGTGTAATGCAATGCCCTGTTAGACTACATTATTCTGTAATATTTACCATGGTATAATTAGGAGGTGGTCTAGAACAACCTAAATATAAGTTCATAGGATGTGATACTAAAATATTGTAATTTAAGGAGTAATGACTTTATTAAAAATGACGACAGATATTTAATTTCTCAAAAGAAGCTTTGAATGTAAATATGATGTGACAATATAACGTCTTATATGAGAACAGTCAGAATGACAGCTATGGTAATTCAGGTAGTTATAGAATTCTGGAAGGTCCGGTGTTAATTCATGTTGGATGCAATTGAAGGCCTATATGTAAATTGCACTGGCACATATTAAGAAATTGAGCCATTATGTTAATAGGCAAGGAATCTGAAATTAATGGAGCAGGGAAATAAATGTTTTAAGGGTTAGTGGTTACCCCATTGTGGGCATTTCTGCAATAACAAGAAATTGTTATGGATCTTGCATTTGATGCCTATTCAGAAACCTATGTTGGCACAGGCAAAACTCCAACTGACAGCTTCAACATGCACTGTGGCGGCCAATCAGCCAATGCTCTAAATGCCAAATGGCATTTTATCACGTCCTGCGGTTGGCAGTGCCAAGCGTTCTCACTAACAGACTGTTCCTTTAAATATCTGGCTTGGCATGACGGTTCCAGAAAACATGGCTTTAGAGACTGTTAGCACAATATGCTTACTTTATGCAAGATATTTGTTTGGCAAAAGGACACAGCTAGCCAATTTCATCTGATTGTTTGCACAATGTTCTGCTTGTCTAGAAATCGTTGGATGTTTTTTTGGTGGTATGAATTTGTGCTCCAAACATGTCAAAATCATTTGTTTACCACATAAATACTATACCAGATTGTGGCGAGGGGGCGTGGCCGAGAGCCGTGGGAGCGAAACGAGGC
>CAIGQZ010001197.1:2943315-2982464 GCA_903798205.1 Danio tinwini
TCAGTTTGACGGCAGTCTCCGTGAGGAGCTGCCGTCCTTTTGTTTTGATTTAGACGGCAGTCTCCGTGAGGAGCTGCCGTCCCCTTTTATTAATAAATATTTATTTAAAGTTCGTCGGTTCTCCGCCTCCTTCTTCCCGTAACTTCATTACACAGATCTATAACAAACATTTGTCTAAACTGTATTTAACTGACAGCTTTCCAGTTTTCACTGAACTTGGAAAATGCTGAAACTTTCTACAGTATAGGACAGTGGGATGTTCCAATTTTTCAGACCAATTCTGTGACTTCAAGAATGCCGCATCTTTCTAATGTGACTCATACAAGTACTCCAAAATGCTGGTTATCCAATAAACCAAATGCACAATAGATCAAGGTAATGAATCTACATTTATGTAATTTGTAATATTATGGATCCTTTTAGATATGTAACTTTTGAATAGGAACTGCCCCAGTGCCAGCATTAGTAGCTTTAATTTTAAACATGCACAGATTATATGAACTTTTGTGCCCACATCTTAGTAATAAAAAATAAAATAATTGCTTGAACAAACACTGAATTCAAAGCCATACAAATGCACTGAATTAAAGTCAAGACAATTTTCTTCATATTAAAGATTATACTGCCTGTAGTTAAAAATGCCTAGTTTCCTGGTTTTGGCAATAGGGTATATGCAGAAAGACTTTTAATTTTTCAGTAACCCAGTTTAAGCACTTCCGGTGAACTGTATGCCATGTTTAAAATCAGTTTTCTTTAAATATTCAACAATCTTCACTGCCTGATTGATATTCAATATAAAGTGTGTCCCAGAATGTACAAAATAAAGCACTGCATTAAACTCCATTTTCCATGCCATGTGTTGTGATTGCCAATGGTGTTGTCTCCGCTTGGCGATTACTTGCTGTAGTTTGTTGCAATCGCCAACAGGGTTTCTCTATTAGAGATTACTGCTGAATGAACTACAACTCCTAGAACTCCCTGTGGTCCTACATCAGCTGACAATAATCCGGACACTCACACACAGACACAGCTGCTGCTCATCAACGCTTATTACAAGGATTATAAATACACCTCACCTTCATTAACACATTGCTGAGTCTTGTTTCAGTATGAACAGTATGAAGCGGTTTCCTGGTTTGTTTTTGTGTGTATTGATCCTTTCCTTGTTTTTATACAATGCCGCCTTGTCTGACCTCTTGTTCTACTGTTTTGCTCCTGTTTCTGACCTCTGCCTGTACCACCTCGATTATTAAACTGCATTTGGATCTGCAAGTCTGTTCTTAGCACCTGTTTCTTACACTGTCTTCAAAATATGAATTTTTTTTTTTTTTATGGAGTTACTGCGCTAGCATGCAGGTCCTGACAGCCCATGCATGCAAACAGGTGTTCATCTCATTTTACACTTGAACAACTAAATCAATGCTTCAGTCTGTATTCAGTAACTTATTATATTTTAATTATGTTACAACATTGATGTTGTAAAAGGAATTGTATAAAATTGAAAAAAAAAGTCTCATTAACTGTTCCCCTGACTTTTATCAGTAGGAGAAATAAACACTGCTGTGCATATCACCTACTAAGGAAAAGTTAAAACACATGATTTGTTTTTATATCTTTATTTTAAAGATAAAAATGTTTTTATATATAATCATGCACATGACTGATGTGTTTGACAATAAAGTATCATCATCTACTGTTATATCTCCAAACAATCAGATTTTGTATCTCAGAATGAGTGCTTATTACTTCTGAAAACAATTATTATTTTTAGTATTTATAAAATTTTAGCTAGTTTTTCAGTAGTTTTAGATTATTTAGTGTGATTTTTATTTCAGATAATAAAAATGTTTTTGACCAATAGTTTTAGTCTTAGTATTTGTTTGCTACAATAACCTTTGGTCTCAGCATACAGCATTTGCACTGTAAGCCCTACAGTGACCAAACCTCTCATCTTATATTGATTTTGTGTTACAAAAACTATTTGCATAGCAAAGAATTATTATCCCAGATCTATAAAAAATATTTGTCTAAAGCGCTAAAGTGGGAAAGAAGCAGAACCGCTAGTTACAAACTTTATAATTTTGTTTTATTAAAAAAAGCTCTTTATCACATTCAGTAAAAGACAATTGTCTGCATTCTGATAAAAATCATAATCATTCTTACATAATCCTTGAACTTAAAGACACTCGCTCAGGGCTAAAGCTTTGATATGCTACAATACTGAGGTCATTAACAGACTAATGGCTCACGAGGGACACCGAGATTCTGGCCATGTCACGCTCAAAGACTGAAAAATGAAGCCAGCGGTATTTATTAGCGATGACGGACCGTGATTTGGACAAATAATAATCCTCTAATGACTCCAAGCATGCTTAAATCTTTCAGACATCCACTGGAATGGAGATCTAAGATACGTTCATGAGACCGTATCAACATAATTAAAGTGTCCGATGTTTTTCAACCGCTGAGCCACACATGCTGCAGGCTTGCGTATGCGGATACTTTGAGAAACCGTAAAAGCTGCTTGGAAGTTGCTCCCTCGATCTGACTCATTTATTTCCAAAGGGACGAGAGCTCGGATATCGTCATTAATAGGCCTCTACTGAGTCCCAGTCTTGCCAGTCCATAAACAGCACTGCAGGGGGATAATTTGATCTAGGTATCATTTGAACCACAGTCAATATAACTGCACAAAAAGTGTAAACAGAGTCAATCAATCAAAAGATACAAATATGCCATGTAAAACAATTCTATAACTAACTTCTATTTTGGGAGGCCCACTCATATTCAAAACAATCTTGAAAAAAAAGAACTGATCAAAATTAGGCCAGCTAATTCAGATTTTTTGCTCATTTGTGACAGACTGTCATGTTCCATGACCAAAAAAAAGACAAAACATATGCATTCAGGCCTCATTTGTATGTTGAAATAAATTGGAGAGTTGGTGCCAATAGCCTAGTGGTTAAGGCAAGGCAAAGCAAGGCAAGGCAAGTTTATTTATATAGCACATTTCATACACAGTGGCAATTCAAAGTGCTTTACATAAACAGAAATAAAAAAGACAAGTGTAAGAAAAAAATAAAAACAGATAATAAAAAACAAAATAGATAAAAACATAAAATATGTTAAAACAGGTTGTAAAAGAATGGAATGAAGAGAAAAACATAGTAGTGCGATCTGTCGGACGTAGCACAGAGCTCATTCAGTAAAGGCACAGCAAAACAGATGTGTTTTCAGTCTTGATTTGAATGTGCCTAATGTTGCAGCACATCGGATCATTCCTGGAAGCTGATACCAGCAGCAGGGGGCATAGTAGCTAAAAGCCAATTCACCCTGCTTTGACTAAACTCTTGGAATTTCTAGTTTATATGATCCTAGAGATCTGAGTGCTCTATTAGGTTTGTATTCAGTGAGCATATCTGTTATGTATTGAGGTCCACCTTGACCTATGGTCACCTATACTGACATAGTAACCTCTCCCTTCAAGATCTGAACCATTTGAGAACCGTCCCAGACAGCCCAACCCAATTTTCCAACCTATCCAGAAGTATGCTGTGATCGACAGTGTCAAATGCTGCACTGAGATCGAGCAATACCAGCACTGTTAGTTTGCCTGAATCTGTATATGTATATGTTTAGGCGGATATCATTGATTATCTTTATAAGAGCGCTCTCTGTACTGTGATGTGCTCTGAAACCAGATTGAAAATTGTCTAAACACCCATTGGAGTTTAAGAACGTGTTAACCTGGTTGAAAACAACTTTTTCAATGATTTTTCCAATGAAAGGGAGATTTGAGATTGGTCTGTAATTGCTCAATAGTGTGTTATCCAGATTGCTCTTTTTCAAGAGGGGTTTAACAACTGCAGTTTTAAGTGAGTTTGGAAAACTTCCCTGAGAGAATTGTCTGATGTCATAATGTATGATTTCTTAAGTTGTGGTTGAGCTTGTCTGACGTCGACACAACTTGGCTGATTGGATGAGGTGATTGCCTTTCTGATATTATTGATCTTATTAGTAAAGAAATGAGCAAACTCATTACATTTACTTTCAGAGAGTAGTTCACTGGGAATCCTACTGGGGGGGGGAGTTGTGAGTCTCTCTACCATTGCAAAGAGTGTACAAGCATTATTTAATTTGCTGTTTATAAGGGTTGAAAAGAAAGTCTGGCTAGCGGTTTTTAGTTTCACATTAAAAGCATGAAGACTGTCTTTATAGATATTATAATGGACTACTAGTTTCGTCTTTCTCCACAGATGCTCAGCTTTTCTGCATTGTCTTTTCATCATTTGAACTGCTGTTGTTTTTCTCCAAGGCCCGTTTTTCATCCCCGTTTTCTTCCTGACTTTAACAGGAGCAATGTCATCTATGACATTCTTAACTTTAGAGTTAAAAAAATCAAGGAGAGAATCAACAGAGTCTGCAGATATACTTGGTGCGAGTGATATGGCCTTCATAAACTGCTCTCTAGTGTTCTCATTTATGCATCTTTTTCTGACAGAGACAGATCTGTCTTCAATGGCTGGAGTAATCAATATATTAAAGAATATACAGAAATGATCAGATAGTGCAACATCCTTAACAACAGTCAACGAAATGTGTAGACCCTTAGTTATAAGTAGATCAAGAGTGTGTCCATGATTGTGTGTGGGTCCTTGAACATGCTGAGTCAGACCAAAGTTAAAAACAGTCATGAGTTATTTTAGAGCATTGATTTCTGGATTGTCAATGTGAATATTAAAATCCCCAGCAAAAGTAAAATAGTCAAACTCATAGGTTACTATTGATAACAGTTCTGTAAAATCATCAATAAAAGTTGGAGAATATTTTGGAGGTCTGTAGATAATGATCAGTAAAATGTGTGGAGCACCCTTTAGTGCTATACTCAGATATTCAAAGTACAAATAGTATCCAAATGACACTTGTTTACACTCATAGACATCTTTAAACAGGGCAGCGATGCATCCACCTCTCCTATTAGCTCTGCAAACACTCAAATAATCAAAGTTTAAAGGAGCTGTTTCATTCAGAACTGCTGCGCTACAACTGTCATCAGGACAAGTTTCATTTAGAAGCATAAAATCAAGGCAATTTGTGCTGATAAAATCACTGACTAAAAGTGACTTTTTGTTAAGTGATCGGATGTTTAAAAGTGCTAACTTAACAGTTTTAGCTGTTTTCCCTACAGTAGTCTCAGAATTACATTTAATAGACACCAGATTTGAATGGTTTGCTATACGGCCTGAAGAAGTCTTCGGTTTTCTGTCACATAATACAACACATATCTGCGAAGAGAAAGCTACAGGCACACTGGGTTCCTGCTTGTTCTGTAAACATTTGTAAACATTTGATAAAAACACTGTTATCTAAGCAGGCCCCCGACACATCACTGTGAGCTGTTGAGTTCATCAGCTGATGATGGATCGTTGTTTGAGCCCTGGCGATGCGGTAAAAGTCGGAGGGCTCTTTCAGGTGGGCTCCGAGGCGGTTGTGGAGCAGGCCGCTTTTTTTTTATTGATAACTGGGGGCTTGCAGCAATGGACTGTAAGAGTTTAATTCCAGCAAACACCAGTTCCTCCATCTTTTTTGAAAAATTCAAGAGAGGTGAGCAAGGTGACAGTGAGAATGTGTCTGGTGACAGAGGCTGTGGGTCTGGAGTTTCTGGCTGTTGAGATATGTTGACCTGGCTGTTTTCCTGAAGATCATCCATGAGTGCTGAGAGTTTGTGCTGTTCTGGTGTGTCACAGTCTCTCTGTGTTAAACTCTGTTAAACTTAGGTGTGTCGACATATATCAATAAGGTGCTCACAGCGACCGGAGTTTGATTCCCGGCTTGAGGTCCTTTGTTGATCTTTCCCCTCCCACTTTTCCCTATGCTTTCCTGTCAATTCTCTACTGTTCCATCCATTAAAGGTTAAAACCGCCTAAAACAGGGGTGTCCAAACTCAGTCCTGGATGGCCGGTGTCCTGGAGAGTTTAGCTCCAACCCTAATTAAACACACCTGAACCAGCTAATCAAGCTCTTACTAGATATACTAGAAACTTTCTGGCAGGTGTGTTTAAGCAAGTTGGAGCTAAACTCAGCAGGACGTCAGCCCTCCAGACCGAGTTTGGACACCCCTGCCCTAAAATGTAAATATATAAAATTGCCAAAGTGATCATAATGTAATGTAACAGCTATGCTGATAACACTCAGACCTACTTGGCCTTATTGCCCAATGACTACAACCCCTATGACACTCTCTGCCAATGCATTGATGAAGTTAACATTAAATAAGGTCAAAATAAGGTCAAGAATCTTGGTATGATTCTGGAGTCAGATCTAAGTTTCAGTAGTTATCGCTTTGTTTCCAGTGAGGACTTAAAGTAACTTGTTTATGCTTTTATCACCAGCAGGGTGAATTACTCTAATGAATTGCTTACTGGCCTTCCCAAAAAGTCAGTCAGACAGTTGCAGCTCATCCAGAACGCTGCTGTCAAGATTCTGACTAGAACCAGAAAATCAGAGCACACCACACCTGTTTTTACACTGGCTCCCAGTTACATTCAGAAAAGATTTTAAAGTAACTTTACTTGTCTATAAATCACTAAATGGCCTAGGACCTCAATACATTACAGATATGCTTACTAAATACAAACCTAACAGATCACTTAGAAAGTAAATTAGAAATTCCAAGAGTTCAGTCAAAGCAGGGGGAATCCACCTTCGGCTATTATAACCCCCCCTTCAGGATGTACTCAAATTTTATTGTTATGATTATTTATTTCTATATAATTTATAATTATTTTTCACAAAATAATGACTTCAACAGTCTTAAAGTTTTTAGAATATTGCATTTATTCACAAACATAGAAAACCCCCCAAATGATCAATTGAGATTTCAGAGGCTGTAAGAGGTACATTTTTGACCACTGAATTCTACAGGACTGTACAGTTTCTGTCTCTTGGGTCCATAAACAAGAGGTTGTTATATCATATTAAGCTGTCAGAGCTCTCTAAAATCAAGAATATCATATCTATGAGCAATTACTCAGTAAAATGCATGCACAATGTTTCAGGTGGTATAGCAAGTCCTCCCAGCTAAAGAAGTAAATTTGGCTCCTGGTTTTAATATCTTTAATTAAATGACTAACCATATTAAACTGGAGCCAAACTTTCTGATTTTCATTGGTTTTGAAGATGGTGATTGCTTTTTTGGCTACATTTGGTAACTGGTTAAATGGAACTGTTAGTAGTTTGTAAACAAGACTGTTAAGTGAAACTTTGCTTCAAATCTCCATGTCACAACATGTTCAATGAATGGGATGGGTCAGAGGTGTAAAACTCACACTTGTCCTGCTCAGGAGGGTCCAGACAGTCACTCTCTGCATCACTAGGAATGCGCCAGGGCTTCCTGACCGCCTGCAACTGCTGGTAAAACTCATCCTAGTAACATAAATAACATTTTATTTCTAAATACAGTTACAATGTAATATAATAAACCACTAACAATCACAGTTTGGTTTGGTTATGCATAAAAACTATTTAAATATAATATAAATGTAATTAAATATAATAATATTAAATATAAATAAAATGTAAATATAAATGTAAGGAATGTAAGTAAATAATTCATAGTGTTAATTTAGCTGTCTCCATCATCCTTGTTGAAAAACACTGGGTATGCTACAACTACAATGAAACAATGAAAACATAAAGAGACAGGAACAAAAAAGTGCATTAGATTTTGACTGCATCTCTCTATTAGTGCTACATTTGTTCTCTTATATTCTCAAGACAAAAAAAAAATCTCAATAATTTTCTCTCGGCTAGGACCCAAAATTATGTTGGTGTTAATGGGATTGCATAGACACAATTTAAATTTTACTTGGCAAATTATCAATCAGTAGCAATAAATGAAGTGGTATCATATCTGTCAAAAGTTCTGTAAGCCACTATGTGCAATTTTTCAATATAACAAGTTGGAGCAGAGGTCAAGGTCACAAAATTAAAAAAAAAAAAAAACAAACATGGGAAATTGTTAATTATATATATTTTCAACATGAGTCAACAAAATAAATGTTATTAATATATATGCAACATTGAATATGGTAAAACATTGTAACTAGACATGCACTGAATGCAGTGAAACTGAATGTTCAGGACTCACTTGGCAACAAATAGAAACCAAAAATGCTTTTTAAGTTTTATTTAATATTACAAAGTGATTTTATTAACTTAAATTGTAATTCTTTTTTTTTAAAATACAAGCCAATAAAATATACATTTTTATTCACGGTTCATGCATAGATAAATATATGTGTACATGAGCAGAATATTCACAGATAGAATTTTACTTTAGCCAGCAGAACAACAAGCTCCCCTTGCATGGTCAAAGTGCAGAGCTTTCCACATCTATACTTTTCTAGACAAGTAAACTGTTTTGTATCCAGAAATGTCAAACAACAAGTTAATCTGCCAGTAAGGTAAGTAAACTTCAAACCAACTTACTTGTAAAAAACAAGATTTTACTTAACCCACTGCCAGATTATTTAGCTTGTTTAAAAGTTTAATGTTTATTTAATGTTGATAAATTTATTATTTCAGAAAATAAAACAATATTAGAAAATGTTTATTTATTAATTTATTTATTTATTTTTGATAATTGGACTAGAAAGAAGACAAAACTCTAAGTAAGAGAGACATAAAAACCCCAAAATGCCTTTTGTAGCTAATAAATTTTGTCGCCAGAAAATCCGGAGCATCTCTAATTGTAACATTCACAATGTTACCTTTTTGTCCTTTTTTTGTTGAAAAAATATGAAGTCATGACTAATTTATATGCAAAATAATTCATACTTTGAATGCATTATGTGGATTGAGCCAACTAATCAAATTTATAAGGATTAAACTGCTTTTTAAGCAGGTTCTTTAGCTAGAAGCTAGCACACACACATCAGCTAAATACCACAGAACTCATGGGGTCTTAAAGGACATAATTTGCTTTAATATTCAGGAAATGTAATCATTTATCAGTGCAAACTGCTGTGGCGTGTGCAAAAAGGTGGTGATTGAAAAGCAACAAAATCCTCTGTGAACTGGAAACCCAAGATGTAGAGACCTGGTGAATGTGCATGTCAGGCCCATTCGTTCTACAGATGTTTTTATTTTCTTTTGAAATAAGTACACCTCTGGGCCGATCCTCTGGGCCAACTTCTAATAAATAAATTGCCCCCTATTCCCTTTTGAAGACTTTTATGTGCTCTTATTTTTCAGCACTAAAGGTATCGCTGGTACGGGCCAGACAGGAAGCACTCATACATCTACACCACATTTCAGTGCTAAATCGCTTACAGCAAAACAAAGTAGAAGGACAAATGGTCTGGCATCTCCTGTTCTAAAGTGAATGAGATGTGCAGGTGCATATTTCTTATTCAGGAGCTGAATTGCTGTAACAGCTGTGGGATCAGGTGGGGGAAAATCAGCATTTATGCATTAATGTTTTTAAAACCTCATCAGTCATAAGAATATGAGCTAACAATATGATTCCTGTTTGTGGGTATTAAAGACTTTCAAAGGAACTTTGGGTTTACTAACACATTCTAATACCAGAAAATAAAAGATTAAGAAAACAGAAACTCGGAAATGCCAGACTCCCTTCTTGCTTTATACCAAAAGTAGTCATCTGTAAATCTGTCCTTTATTCTGCTGTGGATCCTTTTATTATATTGCTTAATCTCAATTGAGCGTAAGATGAATAGGCCGCAGTCAGACATGGACAATAGAATATTAGACAGTCGAGAGCTTTTACAAACTAACAGAGAGTGCGAGTGATTCTGAACTCAACGACCTGAGCTTTTACAGGGGTTTCCAAATATGAGATTGCACATTTCTCAAGGCCAACATAAAATAAGACCTAGTATTTCCAAACAGTAAGAGATTTAAGACCCTGTTTTTTTCTCTGTATAACTATAACAATCTAATATGAATATTTGCCGATAAAAACATGAACAGGACTGTTATATGTTAGAAATAAAAAATATACAGTTGAAGTCAGAATTATTAGCCCTCTGTTTATTTTCCCCCAATTTCTGTTTAACGTAGAGAAGATTTTTAAAATTCATTTCTAAACAATAGATTTAATAACTAATTTCTGATAACTGATTTATTTTATCCCTGCCATGATGACAGTTAATAATATTTTACTAGATATTTTTCAAGACACTTCTATACAGCTTAAAGTGACATTTAAAGGCTTAACTAGGTTAATTAGGTTAACTAGGGAGGTTAGGGTAATTGCGCAAGTTACTGTATAATGATGGTTTGTTCTGTAGACTATCAAAAATATATAGCTTAAAGGGGCTAACAATTTTGACCTTAAAGTGGTTTTTAAAATATAAAAAAACTGCTTTTATTCTTTGGCAGGGGAAGGAGCGAATAATTTTGACTTTGACTGTAGCTTTAGAGTAAGTATTATAGTTTTAAAAAATGTATTTAAATACTCATGTTAGAGCTTACAGTATATTACAGTATATTACACATTTTAATTTAAACTATTTTACTTCATTATTATATTATATTTTAGTTTATATTGCAATATTTTTTAAGTAATAATAATTTATTAATGACAGAAAATAATAAATAAAAAAATAAATGCAAAAATAAAAATGGATTCCCTTTTTTTAAAGACACACTGAATGTGATTGTAAAAAAAGTGGTAGTCACATAAAAATAAAATTTCAATAATAATATTCCGGCTTTTTTAAACTAAATGTTTTTTTGTTTTTTCCACTAAATTCATTGTTTTGAAAAAAACAAACAAACAAACAAACAAATTAATAAATTAATACTAATTAAATGTAATAATAACACAGTTTGGAAAAAATACTTATCTATTTGAGAGATACCTTCATTCCTCTTCTTGTTATTATTAAATATTTATATATTTTATTTTCAGAAAGATGTGCATAAATGTTTTAGAATGCAGCAAATTGTTAAAAAAGATTTTTTATATTAAAAAGCATATTGATAAAATACATAATTAATAAAAACAAATATATGTTTTAAATATATAAAAAATTCAATATATTTAAATGTATCAAAAAATATAGTACTATTTCCCAATATTACTGTCTTTTAATAATGTTTAAACTTTTATTTTATTAAATTTTTTATTTATTTATTTTATTTTTTATTCTCTATTCTAGCCCTCTCTATTCTGATTTTACTGTATACAGTATACTCTATGTGATTTACCTCAGTGAGTGTGCTCCACAGACCTCCATACAGATCAGTGGTGCTCAGGCCTGGTGGTGTTAGTATCGGTCTGGTGATCTGTCCAGTCGGTGTGACAGGTCTGCTCCTCGATCGGCCGTACACCCGCTCTTTGTTTCCATGTCCAGCGGCAGTGAAGGAGCGCATCATTAGACTATTGGGTGTGATGGGTCTGCTGGGCGTCTGGGCTCTGCTGCTGGAGTTACTGGGCGATGTTCGCTCTGTCATGAGGCTTGTGGGTTTGGGGTTGTGAAGTGGCAGGCCTGTGGTTTTTGAGGAAAGGCTGCTGGGAGACTGTGGTCTGGATGTCTGTCCGAGAACAGGGAGGGTGTTGGTGGTGTGGAAGAGTGGGGGTAAAAGTAAACTCCTGTGAGGGCTGTTTGGACTTCGGTTCAGCTTGCCTTGCTCTGCCAGTTTGGCCAAGTCCTTCTCCACCTCTGAAGAAATACAGATAAAAGAAGCAAAGAATGAGCAACAGTGGGATGATAATAGTTATGAGTTATTGGCATTTTGACGGTAGGTTATATGGGACATTAAAAAATGGCATAAATTGAGATTATAGATTATGAGTTTGAGATACTATGGTCAATATATTTTTAAACATAGAAGATGATTTAGGTAATAAAAGAAATAACCACAAAAAAGAACACAAAACCACATTTTAAAAACATATCAACGGCAACATTTAACTTAATGTTTTAACTAACTAACTAACTAACTAACTAACTAACTAACTAACTAACGGGGCATAGTTGCTCAGTGGTTAGCACTCTCACCTCACAGCAAGAAGGTTGCTGGTTTGAGTCCCAGCCAGTTGGCATTTCTGTGCAATGTTTTCCCCATGTTCACATGGGTTTCCCCCGGGTGCTCTGGTTTTCCCCACAGTCCGAAGACATGGTATGTAAGTGAATTGGGTAAACACAATTGGCCATAGTGTATGTGAGTGAATGTGAGAGTAGTATGGGTGTTTCCCAGTACTGGCTTGCAGCTGGAGGAGCATTCGCTGCATAAAACTTATGCTGCAATAG
Organism: Danio tinwini; assembly: GCA_903798205.1. Classification (NCBI taxonomy): domain Eukaryota; kingdom Metazoa; phylum Chordata; class Actinopteri; order Cypriniformes; family Danionidae; genus Danio; species Danio tinwini. The sequence continues at coordinate 2,955,597 of CAIGQZ010001197.1, forward strand.
GTGGGGGTTCATTCCGCTGTGGCTACCTGATAAATAAGGGACTAAGCCAAAGGAAAATGAAAAAGTTAATAAATAAATAATATTAAAATGTAACACCAGTACTACTCTTACTACTACTACTACTACTACAACTACTAAATAATTCCTCTTTAGTAAGTTGTTTTTAACAAAAACCTCAACAAACGAATAAATGTAATAATGGCACAGAAAACATAATTCATGATTTAGGGGGGTAGGGGGGCACAGCGACAGAAATACTTTTAATGTGAATTTTCATCTCGCATTTACCTCAAATGAGAAATCGAATGTATTTGATATTAAATTTTCATGAACATGAAGCAAAATCCTATAACAGCTAAATGACAAATCAAATGCTCAAAAAGGAGGAACCAGTTTCTGGAAGATCATGATGGACTGATTACTAGAACTATAAAAACAACTCATTCACACAGACTCTTTGCTGAGTCTTCTTTCTCCCTGTGAAGCATTACAAAGTATTTTTCCCCTGTTTGTCCTGCCATGTTTTGATCCTTGTCTTGCTTACCTTTGTTGTTGTTTTGCCTTCTGTCTTGTTTCTAATTTTGTGTCTAAAAAATATTTTGTTAACATTTGTCAGATTTACAGAATTACTTTGCCATGATGACTGTAAATAATATTTTACTAGATATTTTTCAAGACACTTCTGTGCAGCTTAAAGTGACATTTGAAGGCTTAACTATGTTAATTAGGTTAACTAGGCAGGATAAGGTAATTAGGCAAGTTATTGTATAACAATGGTTTGTTCTGTAGACTATTGAAAAAAATATATAACTTAAAGGTGCTTATAATTTTGACCTTAAAATGTTTTTTTGAAAAATTAAAAACACTTTTTATTCCAGCTGAAATAAAACAAATAAGACTTTCTCCAGAAGAAAAATATTATCAGACATGCTGGGAAAATTTCCTTGCTCTGTTAAAACATCATTTGGAAAATAAAAATCGAAGGGGGGCTAATAATTCTGACTTTAACTGTATGTTTGTTTGTTCTGATAATGTATTATTTCTTAGTACCGATATCCAAAAAAGTTTTTTTTTCACTCAACTTCAGGCATTTCAGTTTTGCAGACAAAAAGATGTTAGTTGTTACAACTTAAAAAGTTTTGTTACAAAGTAGTTCATCTCTCCAGAAAACGAACAATCTTATGTTAACCCCACTAAATGTTTTTTGTATTACTGACAAATAATTTTAGGTCATTGCAGCTGATGTTTTCAAAAATCGAGTAAACAAGAAAAAGCGAAAGAAAATAAGGATGTACTGGTTTAATTTTTTACAGTGTCGTTTTAGTTATAACAATATAGTGTATAATGATTGAACAATTTCTAAATGATGATTATTATAAACATACTACTACTATCACTACTGCTACTGCTACTGCTACTACTACTACTACTAATACTACTACTAACAATAATAATATAATATTAAATGATATTAGCAGCAGTAGTAGTTTTGTATATGTAACAATATAGTGAATGATGATTGAACAATTTAATGATGATTATTATTAATGTACTACTACTACTACTACTACTACTACTACTACTACTACTACTACTAATAATAATAATAATAATAATAATAATAATAATAATAATAATAATAATAATAATAATTATTATTATTATTATTATTTTACAATATAAAGATTAAATAAAATGGATCAGATGCATATAATAGAGAGTAGACATTTTGGCTAAGTATGTTAGGCTTATTCCTTCATTCCTCATGACCTTCATTCATTTAGCTATAAAGTTATGTATATACATTCATTCATTTTCTTGTCGGCTTAGTCCCTTTATTAATCTGGGGTCACCACAGCGGAATGAACCGCCAACTTACCCAGCACGATTTTACGCAGCGGATGCCCTTCCAACCGCAACCCATCTCTGGGAAACATCCATACACTCATACACTACGGACAATTTAGTCTACCCAATTCACCTGTACCACATGTCTTTGGAAACCGAAGCAACCAGAGGAAACCCACGCGAATGCAGGGAGAACATGCAAACTCTACACAGAAACGCCAACTGACCCAGCCCAGCCGAGGTTCGAACCTGCGACCCAGCGACATTCTTGCTGTGAGGCGACAGCACTACCTACTGCGCCACTGCGTCGCCTATGTATATACATGTATAAAATACATTTTTCCCAAACATTTTTCCCAAACAAACTTTTTATATTTGTATTCTTATTCAAATACACACTCATAGGCTTAAAACACATCAGCATGGAGTAATGACTAACCTCACATGGACTCCCTTTAACAAAACACCAAAACTATTTCCTGCAGTTCTGCCAAGCTCTTTCAACAGTCATGGCAGCAGTATTTACTGTCAGCTGTAAAGTGTAAATTAGATGGCACGTATACTTTCTATGTGTACAAGAGCGGTTCTGCATCACGCCATTATATTTGTTTGCTTGGTAGCAAGTCAAAATTTCTTATTTTTGTTCTTATTTTCTTTAATAAAAGTCACATTTACAAATCTGGATCCATCAACCAGAATTCAGTCTATGAGTAATTAAGGATGCAGAAGAAAACGACATATGACATATTATGCAGTGTCCTTCACTAGTATTGGGACTCTTGGTAAATAAAAGCATAAATGGTTTTAATAAAAAAAAAGTTTTGTTTTTTGCTCTTGTTTAGAACATTCATTTTTTCATTCATTCATTCATTCATTTATTCATTAATTTTCTTTTCGGCTTAGTCACCTTATTTATCAGGGTTCGCCACAGCGGAATGAACCGCCAACTTATCCAGAATATGTTTTACGCAGCGGATGCCCTTCCAGCTACAAGCCATCACTGGGAAACACCCATACACTCTCATTCACACACATACACTTTGGACAATATAGCATACCCAATTCACCTATAGCGCATGTCTTTGGACTGTGGGGGAAACCGGAGGACCCAGAGGAAACCCACACAAACTCCACACAGAAATGCCAACTGACCCACCCGGGGCTCAAACCAGTGACCTTATTGCTGTAAGATGATCATGCTACCCACTGCGCCACCGTGACTCTCTTAGAACATTCATTTATTCATTCATTTTCCTTTAACTTAGTTCCTTTATTCATCAGGGGTCACCACAGTAGAATGAACCAACAACCTATCCAGCATATGTTTTACACAGCGGATGCCCTTCAAGCCACAACCCATCACTATGAAACATCAATACACGCTCACATTCACACTCATACACTCACTCATACATGTCCAATTTACAGTAGTTCATCCAATTCACCTATAGCACATGTGTTTGGACTGTGGGGGAAACCAGAGCACCTGGAGGAAACCTACGCAAACACAGGGAGAACATGCAAGCTCCTCACAGAAATGCTAACTGACCCAGCCGGGACTCAAACCAGTGACCTTCTTGCTGTGAGGCAACAGTGCTATCCACTGAGCCACCGTGCCACCTCATTTAGAACAATCTATTGAAAAAGCAGAACAATTACATGTGAAAAAATAACAAAAGCACTGAAAATGCCCATTTTCACCATCAGGGAAATAATTAAGAAACTCCCAAAGTGTAAAGAATCAGCCTGGAAAGAATATGAGTTTGTGTTTATTACTGTTAGGAGGTTCAAGTGGCCAAAAAACGCCCCCAAAAACAAGAAATCTCTAGGAATCACAGCTGGAGAATTGCAGAAGTTAGTTTGCTCTTGGAGTCATAAAGTCTCCAAAACTAAAATCTGATGTCACTAATATCACTAAAAAAAGCTTGGAAGGGTTTCAAGAAAAAAAGCCTCTATTCTCATCCAAAAATAAACTCAAGCATCATCAGTTTTATTGTTAATAACTTAAGCAAAAAGATCAAAAGGTTAAACAATGAAGACTTTTTTCTCCAGCTGACTTTGTTCATGTTTACCAAGGATGCCAATACTGTATTAGTGAAGGGCACTGTAAATATTATGCTCAAGTTTGATGTGTTTAAGAAACCTTGACAAACTTGTAAGCAAACATTTTTTTTTCCTCCTAACAAAATGCTATGATAGGTCTCTGAAATATGAAACATATGTGTGTTGTTAAGATTACTAAAGCAAAAGTGTACATGTCATTTCATCTAAGACAGCTATCATAATTAATTTCCTTTATGGAAACAATTACAGATTGTTGTGATACATGATACATCTAATTGTGCAAATGGATGATTTGACTGTTTCGTCTGTAGTCAATCATAAGTAATTGCAAACCATCTCGTCCAATTTAAACTGCATACAGGAACTTGTTCCACCTAAACACATATGTGACGGAAAGGATTTGTTGTGAAAATATTACACAGGAATAAATCATTTGTGATGATGGCGAATCATACCAAAATAAGGACAATGAAAACAAAGCAAATGAAAAATGTATTTTTTTGTGCGAGTGTTTAAAGTTTCCCACATGATATTTATAAGAGAGCCTGATGAGTGGATGGTGGTGGCTGAGAACCCAGGAGCCACAGTTATGTCCACTGTAAACACCATACACACATGAACCATCAGTCATCACAAGTACAACAGTTCAACTTGATTATGAAATATGAATGTATTCCTAGTCCGTTGAAGCAAGACGCAATGCAATGTATTAACGTGTCTCAAAAAAGCCTTTTCTGAATGCATGGATATATATATACATAAATGCATTAAAGGGCACCTATTTTACCCTTTTTTTCAAGATTTAAGATAAGTATTTTTTGTCTTCAGAATGTGTCTGCAAAGTTTCAGCTCAAAACACCCATCAGATTATTTATTATACCTTTCAGAATATTGGAATTTTCTGCTGCAAACACTATATAGCTGTTTTTGATGCATGTGCCGCAATTTCTCCCCACCCACCGTTCCCATAAGCCTGTCAGAGTGTGCCTCAATCTCCAGCTGCGTTAGATAAACAGCACAGAGACAGACATGAAGAAAGCAGATCTCACATATCGTTTGTGAGAACAGTAAGAACTTTCCCAATGATTATTTGATGTATTTTTTGTGGTTAATTCAAGCCTTTCTGCAACAATGAATTACATAATGTTGTTACAAAGTTTACTTAAACGCGTGTTTTTGCATGGCAAATGTGACAGGATACAAGTTAATATCCACTACTGTATGGTTATCCGTTATGTTAACGTACAAAATAAACCTGATTTAACGTCCACAAACCAGGATTGAAGCATCTTCTTTTATAATTGTAGTGACATGTGGCCTCGGTGATAAAGACGGTGAAAGCACTGTAATTTATTACAAACATACACTGTTTAAAAACATTTTAAACTCATTCTTGATCACATTTGATGATGATTGATGATCACACAGCGCTGAACAGATCTGTTAATCCCAGTTGCTTTGCGCACATTCTGTCTTATTGCTAAGATTATACACGTTCCTACCGAGACATGGTAATATACGGCTGTAAATCAATTTGGTGGGCAGGGAAACCGCACTCCTACATCACATTGTGGTGGGCCTCAAATTGGAAATGATTTGGATCTTATTTTAACACCAGGAAATTTAAAAAAGAGACTTATTGTCTTTATATTCCCCCAATATGACTGTGGACACACTATACCTACACACAGTTCTGTCCAAACAGTTTCTAAAATATGATTTTCATCATAGGTGCCCTTGTAATGTAAAAAGAAAAGAAAACAAACAAACAAATAAAAATCAAACAAAAACATTTACAGTGGATATTAACATTAGAGAGCAATTTACTTGTTTTCAACAATTCACTGACTGTAGTGGGTTTACTAGTCATAACTATGTTGCCTGACATTTTTTTAATCAGGTTTAGTTCAGGACTCTGGACTTCCATTTCATTATTTCAGTGTTTTCGGCTTTAAAGAACTGCTATAACTGCTGGTTTATTTATTTATTTTTTGCTGTGTGACAGTGCTCATTGTCCTGCATTAAATTTACTGGCTGATGAATGTAGGGAAAAAGCACAGTGTCAACAGGCTTCTGATTAACATTTGCAACTCCTGCTGCATAAAAAAACCTGAAATCATACAAAAGCATTTATGATTAATTGTGAGTTAATGTAAATGCCAGAGATATGAGGCTGATTACCATGTACTTGGATAATACTCTGAACAGAAATAAGCTAGGAGGAGTTGGGGATGGTGGAGGGAATATATAATTGGCATGCAGCCAAGCACTGAAGAGAGACCATATGTATTATTTAAATAGACCACTGTGATAGATCTGAATTGGTACAGTACTTGTCATGAACAACTGATTGTGTAGTTATGCAAGCTTGACTGATGTATCGTGCTTGAACTAATGATAACCTATAATAATATTGATGTATTCTCTAATTTTGAACAGTGTTCTTTTTAACAATATAAACTTTAAAGGAATAGATCACATCAGTGATCTAACATTTTAAAGAAAGCTGGAAATGGGCAACCACTGACTTCCATAGTAGAAATAAACAAATAATATGGAAGTCAATGGTTACAGGTTTCCAGCTTTTTTAAGATATCTTGTTTTGTGTGCAACTGAAGAAAAAAAAAACCCATAAAGGTTTGTTATAACTTCAGAAAGAGTAAACTGAAGGAATTTAGATTTTTGGGTGAACTACACTCACCGGCCACTTTATTAGGTGCACCTTACTAGTACCGAGTTGAACCCCCTTTGCCTTCAAAACTGCCTTAATTCTTTATGGCATAGATTCAACAAGGTAATAAAAATATTTCTCAGTGATTTTGGTCCATATTGACATGATGCATCATGCAGTTGCTGCAGATTTGTTGGCTGCACATCCATGATGCAATCCCATCAAATCCCACCACATCCCAAAGGGGCCAACTGAGTACAGTAAACTCATTGTCATGTTCAAGAAACCAGTCTGAGATGATTTGTGTTTTATGACATGGTGCATTATCCTGCTGGAAGTAGCCATCAGAGGATGGGACATGGCCAGCAACAATACTCATGTAGGCTGTGGCGTTGACACAATGCTCAATTGGTACTAATCGGTCCAAAGTGTGCCAAGAAAATATCTTTCACACCATTACACCACCACCACCACCAGCCTGAACAGCTAATACGAGGCAGGATGGATTCATGCTTTCATGTTGTTAACGTCAAATCCTGACCCAACCATCCAAATATAAATTGAGACTCATCAGGCCAGACAGCTTTTTCCAGTCTTCTATTGTCCAATTTTAGGGAGCCTGTACAAAATTGTAGCCTCAGTTTCCTGTTTTTAGCTGACAGGAGTGGCACCCGGTTTGTCTTCTGAGTGTTCAGAGATGCTCTTCTGCAAACCTCGGTTGTAACGAGTGGTTATTTGAGTTGCGGTTGCCTTTCCATCACCTCTGGCTATTGATTGGCGGATTAGAAATTTGAATTAAAGGGCACCTATGGTGAAAAATCTACTTTTCAAGCTGTTTGGACAGATACATGTGTAGGTATAGTGTATAGACCGTCATATTGGGGTGATATAAAGACACTCAGTCCTTTTTTTTCAATTTAACAACATAAAAACGGTGGACCAATTGGAGCGGTTTTGAGATCGACCGCAACTTAACGTAGGAGTGCGGTCCCCCCGCCCACCAATATTGATTGACAGATGGACATTACCATCTCCTCAGTATGTTTTTACGTCCACCATTTTCAGCGTGCTCGTCCCTTCATTGGAAATAACGAACTAACGACGCGCAGCGCCATGCATTTCGCGTTGTCGCGAGTGAAAGTGACGACCGTGGGGTTTGCTCACTTGCTTGCGCCACAGAGCCTTATCTGAATAGTTTCATTTTAAATAACATGCGAATGTGCGCGTCTGGTGTGCCGCGACGTGGCTCTGAGCGACGCATCCGGTGTATGACGCCCTTTAGTTATAGCCTCAAGCAGGTCAACCAGAAGTGCCGCTCAGCGACACGCAGCGTCGCGCCACGCAGCGACATGCTTTTTTGAATTCTAAACATAAGTTTCTATCAGGTGACACACCGACGCTGCAAGTGTGCGATACTTTCAACTGTCATGTGCGCGCCGTGTCGCTGTGCATCCAGTGTGTGATGCCCTTCAGTCAAAGTTAATTCAGTGTGCTTGTTATTAGTCTCAGTGTAGTCTACAAGCTCGAAGCTTTAAACTAGCACACAGTTGGCTGTAAAACTATACAAAGACACAAATGATTTGTACTCTCTGCTTGGTCTGTGTCTGAGTCGTACAAGTACAGCTGGTTGTACCTGGTTGGTACGCTCATGTTGCTTCTCTCTTGTCTGCCTGTCTACTACACAAAGCGGGGGAGCTCTTGGCTCCGCCCCCTTGTTAACTTGAGCAGGAAGTCGAAACTAATTTTCATGTGAAGCAACACGCCCCTAAAATAGCAAACTGTGTACACGCCCCCAAAATGGCACATTTTAACAAATCATAATAAAAAAATCTAAATTGTGCTTTGAACTGAACCTAAACTGGCACACTCAGAAGAACCATAATATTAATATTACATCTTAAAAAAGGGGTAAAATAGGTGCCCTTTAACGAGTGGTTGGACAGGTGTACCTAATAAAGTGGCCAATGAGTGTATCCCTTTAAGTGTTTTATACTGTGCTTTATAAAATTAAAATTTGTTCTCAGATTTAATTCTCCACTGTATATAATAACCGTAGGAATAAAACAAGTACCAAAGCGGAGGAGGGTTGACTTTAGAGAGTTAACAATAAGCAGCACATCTAATCTATTATAAACAGCTCTTGATCAAAAAAAAAAAAAAAAGGCAAATACGCTTCCCACAAGACTGCAGTCCTCAAGCACGCAAACTCGTCATTTGGAACATATGCAACCTTATTGATTCCTGACTTTTTTCCCCCTACACATCAACAGTGGCCACAGCTCATCTCACAAAGAAAGAGAGATCTGAGAAATTCCAGCAAGCTGAAAGTGATGCTTTATTTATCCAAAAGTGGCGGAAAGCTTTTCTCTGCCATTAAAAAGCAGCCAATAATGTTGTTCTTTGGGCAGAAGTCAAATATCAAGCTCTTAAATTCCTAAAAACAAAACAACGCAGCAGGATTGTAAATTAAAAAGGAGTCTGGGGATTTAGTTGACCACATAATTGAGGTAATAATGAGATAAAAGAAGAAGCCTGGCTTTCAACACTGAGAACATTAACAGCTAATAAAAGCATGAAAGGGGTAACTTAGGCTGTTGAATGAGGCTAATGCCTGGCCTTATGGGATGGCTCTGTTCAGATATAACTCAACAGACAAACAGCTTTAAATCAATGCCATCTGAGAGCAGGGGTGACTTTTACCACAAAGTGATGTCAGAATATGCTTCCCTATGACTCAGTCACGAAATAACAAGCAGACTCGAAACAAACACATACATAATTCCTATACACATTCATGTAGGCTTATCTGTTTAGTTTGAGAATGGGAGAATTACCTATTAATAATCTATTCATCACAATACATTTTTATTTTATACCTAATAAATCATGGTTTCACAATATCACAGTATTGTGATTACTGCTCTTAAATAAGTTACTTTTTAAATGTCTGGTTAAACTTTGACTTGTGCCATCTTCATTAGTTTCAAAAGCACAGATTTCTTTAAACCACATTAAAAACACATTCAAATGTGTTTACATATACCTTAGGAATGGTACAACAGACAATTTTAGCAGCTTTAAAAACGTGACTTTTCCAAACCGATGTATCAAACAATGCATCAAACCTTGAAATCGGTTATCATCCCATGTCTAATATATCTGAGCAATATCACACAAGTAGCAGAGCAATAAGGCTGTATATCAGCACTGGTGGGAGGCGTGCGTTGGCATGAGGCCACAGGCTGAGTGCCTTAGTTGTCCTACCAGTGACGATATACAGCCATATTGCACTGCTACTTGTGTGCTATTGCGTTTATACAACAGTTCAATGGCATAATCGTGTATATAATAAAGAAAATCAAACACGGAGAGTCTCAAAATCCTTTTATATGAGTAACTTTCTTCCACCATTTATACACATCTGCAGCTGATGTCAGAACAGCAGAAACCACTACTAATTAATCAATGTCATATTTTAGAGCTAGTATTTCAATGATTCTCCTGTATAATGTCTAAAGTGATGACAAAACAGGTGATTTTGCTCATATCTTAAGATTATAAGGCTGAACGCCATAAAATACCATCAGTTTACAAAGATTTGCCAGTATTTCTCTGTTGCAATCGGGAGATCACAATAATTAACCTTGAAAAAGCTAAAGCAGCGCAAACACTACCAGATTACTGTTGTGTTTGCGATAAAGAAAAATGCTAAACACATGCAGGCATTTCTTCTTTCTTTCTTTTTACTGTACTAGTCTGCAGTAACAGAAAACAAGAGACGCATTAGAAACAAACAGATGGCCAACCAACAAATAACTCCAGGTTATACAAAGAGTGGCCAACACAAAATACATACATTCCTGATATAAGTCCCATCTCACAATAAATACACTACAATTATATGGTATAAATACAGCAATGCAACATAAAAAAGAGAGAGATCGACTTAGAATGTCACTTTTTATAATGTTTTATAATGTTTTATAATCCTTTTTACTCTGTGTGCTTATTATGCAGTCTCTGTCACCATCTTGTGGATGGACAATGTCAGCCATCTTTGCTCTGCTCAGTATGACATGCTGATGGATGCTGACGCACAGTATCTCCGAAATTATCAATATTTAAAATAGGCACTATCCTTTTAAATAAACAGCATAAAGATGCAATCTAACCAACTACATTCTCCCCTGGAAAAGCCTAAAAAGTACATTATGTTGTCCAACAGCTGCAATATTTGTCAAACTGTAGTGAGTTTATTCATCTGCTGTCACTCTATTTGAGTGAAAAGGCTGTACGGCTGTTATTACAGGAATATTGCATGGCTATCAGCCAATCAGATTTAAGAACCAGACAGAACTCCTACTTTAGTGCTCACTTAGGGGACATTTACTTGTGGGGTGATGTGTTTTAGCACATGGAAATGCATTCTAGCATGCATAGAGCCAGTTTAGAGAGTAATTAAAGAAATAGGAGAATAACAATTTTTTCATGTTAATGCAAAACCGCAATATCCATATGCGTATTGAACCATGGAGATATTATAATGAGTATAGTGGTACAAATACATACACATAAATATTGTAAGTTCTGAACCTCTAAAGCCAATATTTCAATAGTGCCTAATGTAAAGGTAATCTTTTGGTAGCTTAAAAACTGCATCTAACATCTAAGTCAGTGGTTCTCAAACTGTGAGCTTCCTACTAGTGGTAACTGGAACAATTGCTTAATAATAAAATAATAAAAGAACACACTTTTAACCCTTTGACGCACGCGATAACACTGAGACTCATGTGATTAGACAGCATTGGCTGTTCCCTGAAGCGTATGATTATATATATAATGATATAATGACCTATAATCATCAGGCCCAAGCAACGTTTCCAGGTTTTGATGAATAGGCTACTATTCATTAGTACTTTACAAGTACAGCAGTTTTCTTTTTACTTTTTAATAACAGTGGCATTTTTTTAACTTTTGAAAACACATTTTAATGCACATTATAACTGGTCATCATGGTGGTACGTGGAGAGACAATTTTTTTCTAAGGTGGTATTTGGTAAAAAAGAGTTTGAGAACCACTGGGTTAAGTAACAAACCTGAAATTAAAAATAAACACACACACACACACACACACACACACACACACACACACACACACACACACACACACACACACACACACACACACACACACACACACATATATATATATATATATATACGCACACACACATGCACACACACACACACGCACACACACACACACACACACACATACAGCTGCTGCCCTGATGGCTTAGCGAGAGTGGCCTTCTTAAATACTTAATATGTTTCAAATGTGCTCGGTGTGCGACAGCGAAGCGAAATAAAAAAGCAGTACATGCGTAAACAAACAACTGCACGACACATGTTGCAGCTCTTGGTGCTTTTTGTGCCTTTGGTTTTGCCCAGTGCTTTCAAGCGGTTACCAAACGAACGAGCAACACACACACAAACGTCTCTCAAAGGTCTGCAAGATCAAACCACCGGCTGAGTTTGATCATCTGCAGACAAGGATTTGTCACTTCACAGTGACTCTAACAAGCTAATGCGGTGGTGGCATTATTAAACGAATCAAAGACAGTCACCATTTTTCATCACATAATTTAATAGGTGGATCAGCTTTTAATTAGCCAATCAGACGCCTTCGTTTTGGAATTTGCAGGCAGACATGCACACGTGTGGCCTTTGACAGTGTCAGGCTGTAATAGAAAGGTGGCCTGCTTTTTTTATATGCATGTGGGTGTCTGTGTGTTAAACACCTACCGGCAAGATGTTTGCCCATGTTTTCCAGTTCTTTGGAGAAAAGTGAGTCCTGGAGTTGTAGAGCACGTCTGGCCGTCTGGGGGCTCGTGCCTCTGATGGGCTTCACATCCGATGCCCAGACAGGGTGACGCTATGGCACACGCACAAGAAACAGTACATTAGCTTTGAATTTCGCTCCTTTTTACAAACTTATGGTTACAACACTGTGCCATATCTGTTATAATGAGCGCCAATTATTTTTTTAAGAGAAATTAGAAAAACACTGAAAACCACAGTTCTTTGGGATGAAAGTCCGGATGGCGGCAAGGACTGAATTTTTTATTTGTGAACACTGTGCTAGACGTTTAGAAGTGGTTAAAGGATTTTGAAGTAACAATCAATAAACTCTGGGGATCCGAGAATGGATGACAAAGAGCAGCTAGAGATTCTGGTATTACTGTGTTTTGTGATAATAAACTTGTGGTTTGGTGGGGATTAAAAATACAGTCTTTTAGTTTAAGGCTATGGAAAATAAACCAATGATATACAAACAACAGATTAATCAAAATCACATTGGTTTGTAATGATTTAGCTTGTTGCTAATGTGCATACTTGCTGGGTCACCGGAAAAATGTTTTGTTTTTTTTTTGGTCCAAAATAGGCAAGCACATTTAGGTAAATTTTGCCAACTAACAACTGCCGCTCGTAAACAAATATAAACCATTAACTGGTCAGTTTAATAATAAATTATTATTTGATTTAAAAAAAATACATATCTATTTTGTGTCTGGCACATTAAATATGTTAAAATACTGATTTGTTTGAACATGCAAACATATTAACAACAGAACCTAACAGAAGATCTTCACGCACCTGCAGTGTTTCCAACAGCATAGAAAAAAAGAATAAACTAAATAAAAGGAATAAATTAAATAGTCCTGCCCTAGATATTTTTCACTTAAATGATAAATTTAGATTACAAAACGAAAACAATTGACTGAAGGCTTTTTAAGAACCAGCATAGGCTGTTTTTCCAATCATATGTTTTTTCTTCACAAACCAGTCATTATTTTTAAAGATTATGTCTTGAGCATCTGATTTTACCTTAGAGCTTGTGTGCTTTTATTTTGCATTAAATTGCATACATGTTTTATAAGCTATAAAATCCTCAGTTTAGTGCAGAGTTATCATTATGCAAAAATCAAGAACATCTTTGGATTTGTTTGATTCGTAGATTATGTAGGCTATTTTAAAAAATTCTATTTTATAAGAATTATTATTAACTGTAATTTTCCAAATGGAAAAAAGATTGACTTGTGGCCGGCTTGTTTCCAAAGCAGTGCACATTTCAGAAAGTTTTGTTTTGTGGCTTCTTTCTTCAATTGTGCAAATAAATGAAGGTGTTTATGACAAGGATCCAGGACAGAGGCAATCAGCATCAGCGCTGATTTGGCATCAACTCGTCTGTGTCAAACTGTGACCAACAATATTCTTCTTTCATTTTGCTTTTTTGGCAAAATAGGTCTGTAGACACATGTGGTTGCACATGTTACCGTCCAGCGATTTAACAAATATGTGTTGCACATTTAGGGGCTAATCACACTGAACGCGCTTTTACGTTCTAAAAACGCGAGGTGCACCACACTGCCTTTTTTGTTGACAAGAAAAAAAGAAGTGCAGTGTGCTTTTTATGTCGCTAGGCAACGACTGAATGAGCTGCGTATTGTGCAAGAGTATTGCTGTTGATATTTTTATAATTTAAAATTTGTATTTTTTTTATTTAGTTCAGTAATATTGTGATATTTAAGATTTGTGATTCATACAACACCGGATAACTCAAAACAGTAACCACAAGTCTCTCCTCCATCTTCAAAAGTCTCCATAGTTGCCTTGACAACAGAAACACTGCAGGCACCTCAACAAAAACCCCGCCTCTGCATTCATTTGATTGAAGAATGAAAAAGACAGGACTGACATAACGCCCTTTTTCCACTGAGTTTACTTTTTTCAACTGTAAGTGCATGAAATGCAACGCAGGGCGCATAAGCAGCACGCAAAACGCCAAAGAGCATAGAATCACCAAGAGGCGACACTCTAGTGCGATTTGGGAAACAGCCACAAGATGGCGCGGCGGCCATTTTGTAATGTAAATTCCAATCGAACACCAGCATATTATAAGTCTGTAAAATAAACTATTAAAACTGCTTATGATTGTGATAGTAAGTGTTGTATTGTCGTCTTTCAGGTTGTATCTCAGCTTTAATGCGCTTTTTAAATAAATACATAAAAAACAAAGCAGCTGCTTGCCATCGCGACAGCAATAAGAGCCAATGGACAGCCAACCGCTTTCACTCCAAAATGGCGGAATCCAGGGCTGTTGCTGGGCGCTGCTGTTGCAATGGAACGCTCTATTGAGTGTCGCCTCTTGGTCATTCTAAGCTCTTTAAAAACGCTTTCTCTTTGAAAGCGCATTCGGTATGATTAGCCCCTTAAGCAGTCAATTAAAAAATATATATTTTTAATCATTTAACTGATACCATTAATCTGTTAAAAACGCACACTTTCGGTTAACGGTAAATAAGTTATTATGAGCATCCCTAGTCCAAACACTGGTACAGATTTGAGGAATATAAATGTGTTGTAAGTGCAGCACATATAAAATGAATAAGAATTAATTGTGAATAGATTTTTTTATTTATACTCAAATACTCAACAAAA
The DNA here is from genome assembly GCA_903798205.1 of Danio tinwini. Classification (NCBI taxonomy): domain Eukaryota; kingdom Metazoa; phylum Chordata; class Actinopteri; order Cypriniformes; family Danionidae; genus Danio; species Danio tinwini. The sequence goes on from CAIGQZ010001197.1 coordinate 2,970,682, forward strand.
ATTAACTACCCAACAAAAAAATGTAAATGTTTTATTTACAGGAGCTTAAAAATACATAAGGCCTAGCTAACAGGCTAAATTATAAACCTGCAAAAAATCAATAAACTCTTGGGACACAAGAAGGGATGATGATGAGCAGCGAAATATACTACATTTACTGTTTTATGATAATACACTTGTGGTTTGTAGGAATAAAAAAAAACAGTTCAAGGCTATGGAGAATAAACCAATGATATACAAACAACTGATTAATCAAAGGCACATTAGTTTGTAATGATTTAGCTTATTGCTAATGAGCATACTTGTCAGGCCACTGGAAAAAAAAAATGTTGTTGTTCTAAACACTGGCACTAGTTTGAGGGATGTAAATATGAAGTGTTGTAACTGCAGCACATTTAAATTAAATAAGAATTCATTGTAATTATATTTCTTTTATAGATACACAATAAAAACTAATACATATAAATATTGTACTGCAAAATGACATTTAGCCTAGCTAGCATGCTAAATGATAAACAGCAAAGAATCAAACTCAAACTTGGGACATGAGAATGGATGACAGTCAGCAAATGATGATCCTATTTTTACTGTTTCTTGATAATAAACTTTTGGATTAAAGGGGATTAAAAACCAATCATATTAAAACAACAAAAAGAAATACATAAAAATATGGTCTTTTTCTCAACCTCTTATTAAAGGCAATATGGTAAATTAAAGGTCAAATTGTTTTACAGTATGTATAGGGGTCGATTAAATGTTATTTTTTGTCTAACTAGCAGATTAACTGGCTAACAATCAATAACTCCAGGGGTATGAGAATGGATAAAGATGGCCAGCTAGAGATGCTTCTAATTTTGTTTTGTGATCATAAACTTGTTTTTTAAGAACACGGCCATTTATTTCATGACTTTGGAATTAAACCAATGACATATAAACAATAGATAAATGAAAACCACAATGCAAAGATTTGGCTAACTGCTAACATAGTTGTATACATTTAATTTCAATGCTGAAGTTTAAAGGTCAGGTTGTTTTGTCAACAAAAGTTATTCTGGCTAACAGGCTAACATATTAGTCTGCTAATAATCAATCATTTGTATTGTATATCAGTTCAGATGACAAGCTGTTTTGTAAGTGCGTAGACACAAGCAGAATAAACAATTAGCCTTTATGTTTGACAACTGCGTGGAATATATACACTATAAAAGATTTGTATTGTGTTGTTTTTAGGGGAAAATCTTGGTGGTAAAACATAACTGAAATGCAAAATTCTTAGTGGTAACATTATGTCAACAATTAATACTTTAGCCTCCAAATAACAAAAGATGTATAACTGTGAATTATGACTGTTTAAAATCTCTACAACTAAACTGAATCAAGAATTACACATTACAATTTAAGCAAAAAGTCAAGTTTTCAGTAGTAATATTGCCTATCAAGTGCTACATTAGGCTAGCAAGCTGTTTACTATTGTGCAGAGTCCTTGTTACATCAAGTAATATGTTTGCTATTGTGTTGTGCGTATGTCAGATCCTCATAAAATCACATTGCGATTGTAGCCAGACCAAAAGCAGCATTGTACATCCCAGTGAACTCATACTCCTGCTCGCATTTCTGTTGTTGAGAATATTACTAAGGGAAAGTCAAGATGCAGCTCAGGCCTAAACCTCATCATACTAAAGATGCAGTCCCTCTGGCTCTGCTTTGGTTTTGATAACATAGATCTGCAGTAGATATTTTTCATACACATCCTCTATGCCCCAAGGAGAACAGATGGACTTAAGAAGCCTGTGCAATTAAAAGAGAGGGCCCGTATAAATGCAATATGTTGGATGGGTGTTTAATTTCAGCAACAACCATATGGAGCTCTTAAACTTATGTACTGTATAGATTATGGGTGTAGGTTTGGGTGTAAAAACTCTGAATAATCCTTATCGGTAATTTTAGCATTGCAATGTAAATTATTTCTGTTAATAACGGTTGCTGCATTTTCTGATTTATGGGTATTTTCTGTGCATTTAATGCATGTTCTTAAACTGATTTATGGGACCTTCATCTTTCCTACAACAACTCCTAATGTTAAAAGGTTCAACAAAGTGACTTTTATGGACATTTTTAGTACTTTGAAATGATATATTGGCTAAGTTGCTTGTGTAAATTACAGTGCAAGAGCCGGGTAATGAGCTGCTATTTACTTTTTTCTGTTATTGCATGGATTTATGTGAATATGTATTCATTATAAAACTATACACTGCAAAAAAAGAGTGTTTTTTTCTGCTGTGGCTACCTCTGATAAATAAGTGAATAAGTCAGGGTAAAGGGAGTGATAACACATTGAAAATAATGCAAAAATATAAGTACATAAAATCCCAAGTCTAATTTGAATCACACTATTTGAAAATGACAATTTTTGCTACCATTATCTAGATTTCAATAAATTCCTTGGGTCATGCCAAATCTGACAGTGTGAAACTCTCATTTACTTATAATTGCATATGTTTTTTGTATTTATACGCACATATAAACTTCTCATTAAAACTTTCCATCTTATTCACAACACTTGCGTATGCACATGACTTTATTCTTAAACTCATTCTTCTGTTGGTGAATTAAATTGTTCTCAGGGAGCATCTTTGTGCACAAGATTGGTAATTTGCATAAGAAACACCTACACCAGCTCAATATAAGGACATGTACAGAGAAAATTCTAAGAAATCAAATTATGATTTAAGAAGAGACAATTATGGCACTGAAACAAAAGAAAAAGAACTTTAATGGTATTGACTGTTTTGATGTTGGATGTGGAACACGCTTTCAGTTCTGAATACAAGAGGTAAAAAAATAATTGTGTGTACGCATTAGTGAATGAGACCCACTGTCTGTCTGTCACTGTCATTAATTTTAATATTTTTTGAACAGTTTGATACTGGTACAAAAATTGCTAGGAATCAGAAATGTTCTGAAGGTACCTTTCAGCAAGCACACAACATCATAAGACGTTAATATTAGGTTAGATTTAGGTCGGGATGCCGTGTGACCAAAATTCAATGTCTAGTGTGTCTAAGGACAACATGTTCAGTGTCTAAGGATAACGTTATTTTGATGGACAATAACAACATCAAATGACATTGATATTTGGTTGATTTTACATTGTGTTGGAAAGTGACCAAAATTCAATGTCAAGCCAACATCTTAAACTAACGTCATATTGGTGTCAAATACTGACATTTATTCATCAGGTACAGCAACCAAAATCCAATTTCATTTCCACCCAAAATGGAATGTCCTATGATGTTGGTGTACAACGTCAATCTGACATCTTGTTGATGTCCTGTGCCTGCTGGGCTGGGAAGGCTGGACATGGTGATCCATAGTGTTCCAGAGATATGGAGTTCTCTTGAGAGTTCTCAAAAAAACTGCCTTAAAGTTTGAAAGTTTGCTTTGTTGGTGTTATGTTTCTTCGTTTATGTCGATTCAGATAGTGTCACATTTGTCACTGTCCATCACTTTCCCTGTCTGTCATGGCAAAGCAATTGAAAAACAACATTATAATAGAACATGTTGTGTAATGTTTCGTGTAATGTCACTTATCTTTCAGCCCAATTCTTACAACTAATGCTTTTTGTTCAGTCTTTTCACCAAAAATTGTGAATCATTTCTACACTAAAAAATAAACTGGCAGCTGTAGTTGTCAGAATCTTACCACTAAAATACTGTAGCAATATGTATGGTAATCAACTGTTACCATACATAAACTGTCTTTTATTAATTTATCCAATGTTAATACACCAATATTTAGAAGTCATATGATCGCAAATAGCCAGTTGTTATCATTAATCTACATACTGTTTCTCTTCTGTTTACTGTTCTGGCTCTGCATTGTGCCTGATTCCCCTTTGGCCCCATATCATTGCTTACAGCTACACTACCTTACAAAAGTCTTGTTGTCGATCCCAGTAGTAAGAGCTACAAATAATAACTTCACTTCTAGTTGATCATTTGGAAAAGTGGCAGAAGGTAGATTTTTCAGCATCCCAAACAACACAAATACTGCAGAAGGCTTATTGGAGCCCGCATGGACCCAAGATTCTCACAGAAATCAGTCAAGTTTGGTAAAGGAAAAATCATGGTTTGAGGTTACATTCAGTATGGAGGCATGCGAGAGATCTGCAGAGTGAATGGCAACATCAACAGCCTGAGGTATCAAGATATTTGTGCTGCCCATTACATTACAAACTACAGGAGAGGGCAATTTCTTCAGCAGGATAGCGCTCCATCTCATGCTTCAGCCTCCACATCAAAGTGCCTGAAAGCAAAGAAGGTCAAGGTGCTCCAGGATTGGCCTACTCAGTCACCAGACATGAACATTATTGAGTAAATAATAAATGGAGGAGGCATTAAAGATGAATCCAAAGAATCTTGATAAACTCTGAGAGTCCTGCAAAAATGCTTTCTTTGCCATTCCAGATGACTTTATTAATAAGTTGAGTCATTGCAGAGATGTATGGATGCAGTCATCCAAGCTCATGAGATCCAAGCTCTTCACCACGACTTTATATTCGATACTGTACATTATTTCTGTTAAGTGACAAGACTTTTGTTTAAGCAAAGTCAGACTTTACTGTCCTAATTAAATAATTAAAAATCAAGGCTCGACCATATTTTATTTTGGTCAAACAAATGTAATCTAGAGGCTTTTGCTATTCATTTAAGCCACTTCTGATACCACATGATCAACTCGAAGTTATTATTTTTTCTTCCCAATATTTGGATAGGCGACAAGACTTTTGTCAGGTAGTGTATATTTCTAAATGCAGTTTAAGAAGTCAATACGGTTGGTTAAGCAGCACAAGTTGTTTTCAAATTTAAAAGTAAGAACAAATACGTACTTGTATGACAAATCATTATATTAGCATGACATGTAATGTATCAAGAGACACAAGTATAGGCTCAAGTATAGTGGAGTATGTCATATAAACAAAACTGTTTCTGTACATCCGACTTCCTTGCCCTTAATGCACTATTAATTTAAACAATCCAGGGTCAGGTCATGTTTAACATACATACAGATAGCAAACACTCATTGTAGCTCTACAGAGAATCTCCAAAGCCTGCAAAGCAAACTTTTAACACACGAGCGCTCAAAGTGACATTCATCCAAACATGCTGGGAAGAAAAGTCTTCCCTCACAAATGTTTTGACGTTTCTCTATAGACAAGTGTCTGCATTTACAGTAACAACAAATACATATGTCACAGTTTACAGAAACAATTTCATAAACTCTGAGGCTACTGCTAAGAGATGCTTGTCAGGAGTAATATTCAAGGTTGATTCATGTCTGATTCCACTCGATCTGTTCTCTTGTGGTTTGTTGGTTCTACTTAGGACCGTCATTTGCTGTACAAACCCATAGTAGATCTTAGATACTTGTTAACTGAAGCAATACATGGGAAGCGCAATGTTGTTCCCTTCAGCACAACTGTGGTTTGCAACAACATTTGTCTTTATTGATCGTGATGTGTGCGTGCAACTCGAAACAGTGTGAGTCAAACTAGTTTCAACAAATCGCTTTCCTGCAAACCCATCAGAGACGAAGCCAAGCAAAAAAGCTGTTTTGCATTTGCAATGAGCAATCGTGGATTAAAAGCAAAGCGACTGGTCCACCAAAGCTTGCAACCACTTTTAAAGGGAATTCTGTCCACTCACAAACATGGATCCAATTGCTTCAGTAATCAAATGCAGATTGAAAATAAATACGAGACCACTCAACAAGTGTTTGCATTTTAAGCACTCAATGTGTATGTGTGTGTGAGTGCTTGTTATTTTCAAATTACGTATGTAGTTATACCATATTTTCCAGCGTATTGGTAGTAGTTTTTTTATCATCTCAAGCATGTTGTTACATAAGTGTATAATCAATTTAAATGAAAGAGGCACATGCATATTTGTATAATATTTACCACACACACCACTAGTTACCGTTTTAGTAAACGTATTTGTTTACAAAATAAGACTTATCATCAGACTTAAAAAAGACTTATGCCACAGCCATATTACCCTGCAGCCCAAGACCGGTTACTCACTGAAGCTATGCAGGGCTGAGCCTGGTCAGTACTTGGATGTAACACCACATGGGAAAACTAGGTTGCTGTTGGAAGTAGTGTTGGAGAGGCCAGCAGAGGGTGCTCAACCTGCGGTCTGTGTGAGTTCTAATGCCCCAGTAAAATGAAAGGGACACTATACTGTCAGTGAGCACTGTCTTTTGTATGAGACGTTAAACCAAGGTCCTGACTCTATGTGGTCATTAAAAATCCCATGGCACTTCTCGTAAAGAGTAGGGCTGTAACCCCGGTGTCCTGGCCACATTCAAATCAAATCAAATCAAATCAAATCACTTTTATTGTCACATCATCAGCAGCACGTGTGCTATGATGAGTGAAAAGCTTAGGTGCTGGCTCCAGACAGTGGAAAATACAGATAGTGCAAATACAACAACAGTGCAAAAAAAAACAGACAGTGCAAATACAGAGACAGTGTAAAATACAGACAGTGCAAAATACAACAACATACTCACAAAAAAGAAACAAAACAGTGTAAATTTGGCAATGTGACAGTGATGCGTACGATGGATAGGTGTACACATAGTTGTAGGCAGTATTGTTTAAGTATGGATTGGTTAAAGTGCAGTGCATGCTACATCTTTATTGTGTGGGGTATGGGAGAGTTTGTGTGGGGTGTGTTAAGTGTTCATCAGCCTGATAGTCTGAGGGAAGAAACTTTCCTTCAGTCGGCTGGTGCGTGACCGAATGCTGCGGAACCGTCTGCCTGAGGGTAGCAGAGAGAAAAGTCTATGGCTTGGGTGGCTGGAGTCGCTGATGATTCTCTTGGCTTTTCTCATGCACCTCCTGGTGTAGATGTCCTGGAGGGAGGGAAGCTCACCTCCTACTACACGTCCAGCAGTTCGCACAATCCTATGTAGACCTTTGCGATTGCTGCTGGTGCTGTTCCCGTACCAGGTGGTGATGCAGCCAGTGAGGATGCTCTCCACAGTGCAGGTGTAGAACGAGCGGAGGATGTGGGGGCTCATTCCAAACCTCCTGAGGCGCCTGAGGAAGAAGAGGCGTTGTTGTGCCTTCCTTAACACTGCGTCTGTGTGAGCAGTCCATGTCAGATCCTCAGCGATGTGTACTCCAAGAAACTTGAAAGTGCTGACTCTCTCCACTGGTGTCCCGTTGATGGTTATGGGAGTGTGTTCATTCTTCTCTCTCCTGAAATCCACCACCAGCTCCTTGGTTTTGCTGATGTTGAGTGAGAGGTGGTTTTCCTGACACCACTCCATAGGCTCTTACGATCATGGCCTCCCAATCATCCCCATCTACTGAATTGGCTCTATTGCTGTCTGTCCACTCCCCCTATAGCTGGTGTGTGGTGAGCGCACTGGTGCCGTTGGATGTTGCACTCTTGTGGTGGTGGTGTGGAGAGACCCCCTCGCCCTCATGATTGTGAAGCGCTTTGGGTGTATGGCCATACACAAAAAATGTGCTATAAAAATACACATTACTTACTTACTGCTGACGGAGAATTTTTTATTTTAAGATTATTAGTTCATTATTTTTTTATTTCTTTAGCACAAAAAAATCAATAAATACATAAACAACTTCACATATGCACCATACACATTTTCTGTGAGTGTGCATATACACTATGTAAAAAAAAAAACTTTTAGTTTCTGTCAATAAAGTCTGAGTGGATAAGTAAATACTTGTTTTAACGTATTTACTTGTAAAACTTTTCTGTACTTGTACAAAATTTCTATATAAAATACTTATATAACTATATATAACAGAACTTTGAGTTTCTTTTGATAAAAAAGTTTAAAGAATGAACAAGCAAACATATTAGTTAATTATGTTAAATAGTAATTTATTTAAATTCACCTTTATTTATATATCACTTTTTATAGTGTTATAGCAGATTAATGAAAATATATTTTATATATTTTTAAAAGCCATAACAATATGATTCAGTTAAGATTGGAATAAAGGAAGTATTATTGTCTGTTATGCCTTGTTTAGTGGTACAGTACGGTACGGAATGAGTCACCTTCATCAGGCTTGTGTCTCCACTGCCAAATGGTACTCTTTTGGTAGGCATGGTGTACGACAAAGTTGCAATCAACATCATTCTTGCTTGAAGTTTACATATCTTATAAGAAGCACTTTTTACTAAACAAATGCTTTATATACATAAATACTTATGTATAAATAAATGTTAATTACTAAACTTTCTATAACCAGGATTTGATTATAGCTGCAGATCAATAATAATGCAAAATAGCCTACTGTAAACCTGTAATTATATAAAATAAAAAAATTATAAAAATAAAACATTTATGAACATACAAGACTTACAGTCTCTGAAATGTTATCGCTTACAAAAAACTAAACAAAACATATATTTAGGCCTTATTTGGGTTCATAAATGATACAAAACATGTACAGTCAACACAAACCTCTCATCTTTATTCTTCACCAGCACATGTAACGTTAACATCTTGTTAAAAAGTAGTTCTGTCATGTCGGGTTCATAATAATCCAAAAGGCAATGATGGTAATTAAACATGGCAGTTTGTCCATGTTTGTTTTAGGTTTCTGAAGGAATCATTTACTCCTTTGTTTTTTCGCACACACAAAAAAAAACATTATCAGCTTTATCATCAGCTCTAGTTCATTATTTCAAATATATCGAGCGCATGCGAGCTCTCTGGAAAAAAATTAAACCACTCGCACTTTTAGACGGCCTCGTAAACAACAACAGGACACACAGCAGATTCTGCTCTTCTTGGATTTGTGGCAGTTCATCAAGACAACAACAAGGTTTGTTTGAGCTCGGGTCAACCATTACTCATTATAATACAGTATGTATATATATTATTGCAATATAATGTCTCAGCTGTGTATTTAAAAATGGTGCTTCCTTTGTTTTCATTCTCCTGGCTTGTGCACATGCCAGTGATGTATCTCTGTAAACCAATAGCTGTCAGTTGTGAGTCTAGCTCCGCCTTTTGGTAACCTTTTGTTGTGCTAGGTACCCTTTAGAGAGGGTACCCTAAAAGTGGTACTGTATGGTTAGCTTTTATGTACCTTTTGACAGTGGAAACAGCTATAAAAGCGTACCATGTCCTACCCTAGCGTACCACTTAGTGAAAATTTAGTTCAGATGAGTGTTATGCAAATGTCACTGTCACCAAAACTCCACCAATTGAAGTAACACTTCCTGCTTTCATTCAATTTGACTTATGACCATTGTATAAGAGCAAAGTGACTAGTCCACAGTGGTTGTCATTTGCAACCACTTTCAAATGGCCTCCGTCCACTCTCATACATGGGTTCAACTGCTTCAGAAATCGAATACAGACTTCAGATAAATATGAGACCACTCAGCAAGCATTTGCATTTTAAAGACTCACTTTTAAGCAAGTCCACTGGCAAACAATCCACCTCAATCCTTGCAGGAAAAGTATAACACTTCACTCAAACCCTATTAAATAACCTATTAAAGCTGCAAAGTTTCTTTTATGCACATCAAACGCCACCATAATTGTTCCCGAAAAGTCCAGTTCATTGGAAGCAGGTTGAAAAAACCACAAGGGAAAGTTGAACATTTATATTTGCCATTGCAACCGGCCTGTGTCTCTTTACCACACAGGGACAACACTACCCTGGCTCATTGCCTGCTGTCACATCTGCATGTGCCGTCTTTTTTTGGCCACAGACTCAAGCCACAGTGATGTTTAGCATGTATACTGAGCGCAGAGGCTTGTGCTTTGCCCACACTGACCTGCCACAAGGAAAGAGAGGGGCAATAAAAAACGTTGGCACAACAAAGCAAACACCAGCGACCTCATTGCATTAATCCCTCTGGGCTGAGCTGCAAAAACCATTTGAAAGGCTCTTGCACTGTTTGTTTGCTAGAATGGAAAGACGAAAAGTGGTTGTAAAACAGTCCAATTTATTATTTCTCTTTCTTTTTTGAGTTCAAAGACTGTGAGAGGAAGTTACTGATTTAATGCTTCTTAGTGGGGACTTTTAAGACTTTTTGTTTGAAGGTATTTTTAAAACGCTACTTCACTTCGATGGTCGTATTATCTTCGATGGTGGTAATTATCAGAATCAGAATCAGTTTTATTGAAGTGTAGGAAGTGTAGTGCCAGTGATTCGTTCAGCAGTCCGGACTATTCGCTGTCTCTATCTCTCTCTCTCTCTCTCTCTCTCTCTATCTATCTATCTATCTATCTATCTATCTATCTATCTATCTATCTGTCTGTCTGTCTGTCTGTCTGTCTGTCTGTCTGTCTGTCTGTCTGTCTGTTTGTCTGTCTATCTATCCATCCATTTTAGCTTTAATAATAACAACACTGAATCATATGGTTATGGTTATGGTTACTTATTTAAAAATGGAAGTGCTTAATTTCTTAAAAGCCACATCTATTACCGAAATCAAAAGTAATTTCAGTGCTAACAGATTTACTGTGTACACATTAAAACTCTTGTATTGCGACAGAGTGCAATGCAATTGCAAACAAAGGTTTATTAAATCTACTAGAGCTGGCTTAGCAGCCTCCGATCCCACATTAAACATGTTCATATAGGCACTGTGCCAAACTACAAAATGAACTGGACAATAACAAATTTATTATCTGATTAAACTCTAAACCCCTACACTGCCGGAGAAAGGCCCTACAGCACAACATACATAGAGCACCTGGATTATACATGGAAAAAACAACCAACCCGCAGTGCAACCTGTTGAAACGATTTCATCCAACCACTTCACTTCTCAATAATTTGCTTATGACAAAGTTAAACAAGTGAATCATGCTGAATAACAACCATTTAGACAGTGAATATCATATATTTGCTTCAGTCAGATGTGGGAAGTTTTTTTGCTGCATCTCGTCTGACAAATGTCTTTGTTCTGAAAGTGCACTCATTTGTTCAAGTTATCGCTCTGTTATGTTAGCTGGACAACATTTGAGAATTTGTAACGAGTGAAAAACATGAACCAGATGGCTCGGTGGAATATATATGGGAGGGTCTGTCAGCTCTTCTGGCATATATCTTATAAATTGCCTGAATTACATTCAGTGTTTGAATTGAGGGGGAGCTGCAGGGTCACAGGCCCCCATAAGAGCTCAGGCATTTCATACAGAAGAAGAAACTGGGACCACCATGCTGTTTCACTCAACAATACACTAATGCAACTCAATTTATTTCTATTGTCCACATTTTACAGATGAAAAACATAGAATTCTTATTTTCACTTCATTATGGCACTACAAATATAATTTAAAATATCAATTTTGCTGTCCCGTTGTCATGTGATGGGACACTGGACAACGGGTTTAGATTAGATTAGATTCAACTTTATTGTCATTACACATGTACAAGTACAAGGAAATGAAATGCAGGTCTAATCAGGAGTGCAATAGCAGCAAGTGCAGGATACAGGTATAAGTTATAAAGTGCAGTTATAGAAAAACTATGGTGATATTTACAAATGGATGTACTATGACCATTATATACAGGTTGTGTTAGCTATAAACAGAGATTTACAATAGATGGATATATGTACCGGTTGCTATTAATAATCAGAAGTGTGCAGATAGATAAACATAATTACAAATGTATATGTACAGTGGGTGTGTACATAATTACAAATGTGCATGTGCAGTGTGTATGTACAGTTCAAATAAATGAATCAGTGCAATGAATATGTGCAAT
>CAIGQZ010001197.1:2997103-3009217 GCA_903798205.1 Danio tinwini
ATATATATATATATATATATATATATATTATGCTGTTGAAAGTAGTCTCTGTTCAATAAGCAGCCATTATTTTGATCACAACCAATACAATCTTACAGCATTGTTTTGAAAAAACACCTTTTGATTTAGTGGCTATGTGAATTTATGTGATCTCATTAGTACATTTAATCATGAACTATTCATCTCACAATGATGGTTGGGTTCAGGCGTGGGTTTGAGTGCACACCTTTTCAAACAACTTAAATGGTATGAATTTGTATAAATTGGTCACATGTTTGCCAACATGTAAAATGGTTAAATTTTCTTGTGAGATCTGGGGGACCAAATTATAGGCCAAACAGTAATTTTAACAACTAAAGCCCTGCTCACACTGTGAGATTTCAGCCGCGATTTTGTCATCTGAGACAAATTAGGGAATTTTTCGCTTCGTTGCGATCAGATTTTCTCTCCGATGAAGTTCTGGCAGTGTCAGAAGATTTCAGACACTTTCCTGCAGTGTGACAACAGCTGCGATGAGCTTCAATCCAAGAACCAATGGGAGCTCTGAATTTGATGATGCGATTCTGCGGTTTTATTATTGAGACACACTGTGTGCAAAATCAAAGCTACACTTTGTTTACATTTGCTGTGAGGAATCATTTCAGAATGTGGGATAGTGAAAGTGACGCAGGTGGATAACGTCAAACTTCGGGAGCATTTTCTTCCGTGTTTGGTGCGTCTTCATTGTCGTTCAGTCTGACTTTATGACAGCTGAGATCATACAGTGTGACATGAGAGCCATGTTCATGCAGTCTGACATGCTACAATCGTTTAGGATTATGAAAAATCTCACAGTGTGAGCCAGCCTTTAAGAGACAAACTTGAACAACTTAAGCTTGTTTATCACATTTAAACAAGCTAAAACCATTACTCAAGTGTTCAGTGCCACATGATCTTTAAATGTTTAAGAAACCCCTGAGTACTTTTTTTGGAGACTTAAACAGATTGGTGTGTGTAATTTGTTGAGCATCAATAAGGACAACATTAGCCCATGTTAGCTTTAATTGTTGGGAAATCTGAATAATTTTGAGCTTTTGTCAGTTAAATTTATCTTCCAGGTATGAAAAATCTGTGATGTAGTGCCGATCTGCTTGTCCAAAGATGATGTGTCGGTTTCTCATTATTATTCATAGCTGAGTTTTCTTATTCTATGAGAAGACCCTGCTTCCTAATTATTCATGACAGCTCGTGCTTCTAAAGACAGACTTGCCAAGCTGTGAGACAGCGGCCGTGCATGGCACGTAGTATTTAGCTGTTCATAAATCGTATGCGTTTGTTTTCATAATCCACAGGGTTTGTTGCATGGTTTTCCCCACAATGCTGTCACGGCCGATACAGCAAAGCTGTTTGTGCGTAGCAAGCAGTTTTGTCAGGAGAGCTGTACGAGAATTAGAGAATGGCGGACTTTGTCTTTTATCAGTTGAGTTTGTTACCATTCAGACACATTGCCTATCTGTGCTGCCGTGTTTGCCTATGTTTAACATCATACAAAATACAGTCAGGGTTAATGGTTAAAATAGATAGGGCAAGAGACCTGCTGCATTGCTATCCACTGTGTCTGTATTCAGACCCAGGGATTCAGCAGGAGAGAAGTACTTCTCATTTATAGTGTTCATAAAAACATGATTATCTTTATAATGACATAACAAATTGTGGTTATGTGTATATTAAAATACAAATAACATATGTAGCACGGCTTTAAATTACTGTAATTTTTTTTTCCATTTTAACATTGTAAACATTAAAAATATGGGTCTCCTCATGGTTTGTGTCTGATTTTTTTAGTCTGATTTTGTGCGCAACTGACAGTGTTTCCTCCCCTCTTTTTTCCCTGCTCTGCCGGCCATGTCTACTCCTCCCTCTGCTCGCTGAACTCCATGCATATCATGAAATATAAAAAAAAAATTCTGGGGTAGACTTGAACTGAAAGAGGGGGGTTTCATGACCCTTTAAGACAAAAAAGACACTGTGGTGTGTTTTGAAGAGGCTATGGATAAAATGTGGTAATGTTGTAAAATACATTCAGTTTCTTCACCTTCATAAGACCTGAAAGTATTGTCATAAGGAAAAGGTATTAAAGTAATTTTGAATTAATTTTTGGACTTTCAAAATATTGGTAGTCATTGTCACAGACCGAAATAGCAATGATCTTCATTTCAGCTAAAAATCGTCTTTAAATTCCTAGTACTAGAGGAAAATTTACCAACTGCACATCTAACGGTAGATGGCCTGAGGGTGAAGAAATCAACCACAAATCTTCCTTTTTGAATGAACAATTACTTCAAATTAATGGAGGATCTTTTACAGGATATAAAACCACAAAAGGCCAAAAAAGTGGCGATTTTGTGCACTTACAAGGTACTTCTGGCACAGCCTGCTCTGGCACATGGCGTTCTGGTTCCTCTTCAGTTCTTGCAGTTAGACTGTCCCCTTGAAGCCTTAGAAAAATGACAAAAATTGAGCATTAGAAGCTTTAATTTCAAATAAGTGGCTTGCATTTCTCCCTACAGTTATGATAGCTGTAGAAGATAACAGTGAAAATACTATCATGTTCTCCATTCAGAGCGAACCCTTGGCTGAGGCTATGAAAGAACTCTGTGTAATGGATCAGTATCATATAAAATCTCTATTATTACCCAGTGTCTTTGCTGGATGAGAACAAGTGGAGACAGTGAGTCTCTATTCATAAAAGGTGATGAGACCGTGCCAAAGCAGTCTATTTGTCTTATCACTATCAGGGGAGGATGAGGATATGGGCAGGCTGGAATGTAGACAGAGAGTAACATAGGGGAACGCTTAAAACCTGACAACCATCTACTAATCGCCAAACAGTACAGCTGTCTCAAATACCCATCATTTATGATGTCCTATCTCACAGGAGGCTGGGATTAAGAGCTTGTTTACAGAGAAATTGCTTTTATACTGACAGTTCAGCCAAAAATATACATTTCAGCATCATTTATTTGTTGTAAATGATAATTTGTTGCTGCTATTTGCATAAAACAAAAGGCAATAATAATCATGGTTCTGTCCAACCAAATTAAAAATCTTGAATCAAAAATTATATTATATAATATAAATATTTTATGATATTATACACATATATATATATATACCATGTGTCATGAATATTAAGGAAATTGTACTTATGCTTATAACAACTGTTTTGTCATTTTAAATGCAAAGATGGCATTGTTTGAGATGTCTATGTAATGAAAACTTGACATAAACAAACACAGCACATGTCTTTGTCATGACAACTTGACATTATCAAGATAACATAACTTGTCATAAATATACCATAAACATGACTGCCATTAAGCCATTATAATTGTGTAATGAACATTTTGATCACTTTTTTCAGAAAAACAAAACTTTATTTGTCATAATTTTTTAGCTAATGTGTTAATACTCAGACAAATAATTTTATAACACTGTCATTAATGGCATTTTCATGACAAAATCAATTTGTACCACTGTAGTTGAGATCAGGAAATATATATTAGTCAACATTTGAAGTGGATCATTTTCTTTCATCAAACTGAAACTATTGATAAAACACACATTCTTGTCTTAGGACAATTTAGATTCACTTCACATTTTGGCAATATTAATGATGCTGTTAAAAAAAATTAATGACACAATTATAATGGCCTCATGACAATGATGTATATGACAGATTCATGATGCTACATTATCTTGATAATGTCAAGTTGTCATGACAAGACATTGACAGGTGTCACAATGTATCAGGTTATGATTATAAGGGTTTCATGACAGTCTTATAAGCACCCCTTTTTAGAAATCTGATGAATTTTTAAGCTTGATGGTCCTAGTCCACTATTAGTCCCAGTTTATGACAAACAGTAGAGTAAACATAAAGCTCAACATCATAATTTGTGGGCTAAAAAATAAAAAAGTTTTCAAAAATGAACCATTTTTGGGGGGTCGGAGTGGCTGTGTAAACTATTCCTTAATGATTATTTCATAGACTACATTTACAGGACATTTGTTAGGCACTTAATACCATGTTAGACACTCTTCTGCCTTCAGAGTTGCCATAATTATTTGTGGTGCCCATTCAACACAGTGCTGCAAACATTATTCCATCCCAGGCTCATTCTGAAAAAGTAACCCTATAAACATTTCTGGAGATCGTGAAATACTTCCCATGCAGGAGTTTTTTTGTTTTTGCGAATCCACCGGAAGACACTGTGTACACATTTGAGTTCTCGAATTTCTCTCGCAAGTGCCATTCACGTCTGCTCTTCTCGCGCTAATCCAACAGAGGTGGCTGTCGACTGACTGACTGACTGACTGACTGACCAACCGTCCAATCACTCCACTCTCCCCCTTCCCTAAACCCAACCAATAGTGTTTTAAAAAGCACTGATTGACCCGCCCACTCACTTCCCTAAATCCAACCAACAGTTTTAAAAAGCAATAGAGAAAAAGCCCTTGCCTGATTTTTATTTCGTTTTCAGATTTTACCACATTCTCACCCTGATGTTTATTTAATTTTTTTGGCTTTTGTTTTTGTCTTACCCGGTTTCTGGAACTGTACTTCACTGGACTCAAACCCCATTGTCGTGATCAGCTCCTCTCTGCAACTCAAGTCCGCCGACATACATGGCGAAACTAGTAACAATGGGAAAGCTGTCCATACAAACGTAAGGGAGCAGCTGGTAAGCTCGATAAGGAATGTCCCGTAGCAATCGTTTTAAAGACAAAATGCAGCCATATGTACTTCTGGCTACATAATTTGTGGTCTCCAGAAATGTATATAGGGGCTACATTTTCAGAATGAGAACATTGGACATTGGACAATTGCACTTGATACTATGTTGGACCCCCTTCTGCCTTCACAGCTGCCATAATTATTTGTGGTGCACATTCAACAAGGTGCTGCAAACATTCTTTTGAGATTTTTGTCCATACTGACATGAGAGAATTACCAATGCAATCTCACAACAATTTGAAACTTTTTTAATTTACTGCCTAGTTCATATTAATTTGTACCGTCTGCATATTGTCATCTAATTATTTGCACATCCCCCAACAAGGGGGTGGGGGTCTGGAGGCATGCCTTCATTTAAGTCAAACAGGTATATCTAATAAAATGGCTGATGAGTGCATATGCCAGTAAAATGAAGTCAGACATTATATGCTTGTGTGGCCACATTAAATCTGAGTGAACTAAATAGGGGCATCCAGTGAAAACCTACCAGTCTCACAATTTTCCTAGAGGACTGGAAAATAAAGACCTACAGCACGGTAATTATCATACCTTATTCTTCAACAATGCTGCACTCTCAAACTGTTATTTTGGAGTGGTTTAACTTCAAAACTGTAAATCACCAAATGCTGCACTTAGCAAATGATAGGCTTGATTCATTTCACATTTCTTAGTGTTGCCATCTCTGCGTGCCTTTTCCTGTAAGCAATCAGGGCAAGTAATAAGTATGATGACTAAAGAAAATAACCACTCACTTTTTATTGCTTTACCTGCTATTCCACGTTGCCTTCTCTGAAGTTTTGGTATATTATTATTTTTTTCTTTTCTTTCTATTCTCATATCAAATCTACCTACATTTTCCACAGATTTGTCTCCCTCATTATCTTTCATGTGTACAGATATCACTGTTAAAGGTGCCATGTACTGCATTGGTTTAATTCATTGGTTAAATTGTTCTCTGATATCTAGGTTTATGGCAAGTTAAAAAAATCTCCAGAATTGTTTTATATGCTCATTTATTACTGCATAAAATACCCAGAAGATCCATAATTGACCATATATGGATCGTGTCATGACTATTAATGAGATTTTTCTTCCTTATTCTCTGTCATGTGTAGAGATAAAATTGTTAAAATCCAGATCTGGGCTGGCCCACTGTCTTAGTTTCTTTTCATAATGCATAATTTTTGAGTAAGTAATTAAAATAATGACAATGAATGACTCAACCTTGTGATTGATAAGGTCACTCCACTCACAATAAGACAGAGCAGTTGGATCTTAAATACATTTGTCTAAGCTTTGCTATAAAAATCTACTTTGTGCCTTAGGCCCCATTTACACCTGGTATTATGATGCGTTTTCACCAAATACAGCTCTAAACAGGGTCTCAAATATTTAGAGTTTGACCACTTATTGGGGAACATCACAAAAATACAAATTATAACATGCTCCTTGTATAGTATCCACTCCTGTTGAGCATTTTTCAAATATATGTAAAGCAAAAGTATCATATTTGTATTCAGTTTATTAGACAGATGAAATCTGGGAGTGATTGTGCTACTTCCAGATGAGCTGTTTTTCTAAACGTGGGTCTTTCAGTCTACCACCTCATCTATCAAGTGAAGAGGATAGAAATGAGAAGATAAGAAATCAATCACATGGCCTTTTGCTGCAGTGATGCATTATAGGTCAGTGGATCCCTGAAGATGGTTTACTAAGGCTAAGATAGATATTTGACAGATATTTACAGACGCATAGCAGAAGTCTTGAGAAAGTGTTTTAGAATATATGAATAAGTTGCAATATAGCAAATAACAGTATAGCTTGATTATTTATTTATTTATTGTATTGCATTATTCATTCATTCATTCATTTTTCTTCGGCTTAGTCTCTATTTCAGAGGTTGCCTCAGTGGAATGAACCACCAACTATTCCAGCATATGTTTTACATAGCGGATGCCCTTCTAGCTGCAACCCAGTATTGGGAAACACCCAAACACAATCATTCTCTCTCTCTCTCTCTCTCTCTCTCACACACACACACACACACACACACTCATACACTACAGCCAATTTAGTTCATCTAATTCACCTATAGTACATGTGTTTGGACTGGGGAAACTGAAGCACCCGGAGTAAACCCACGCGAACACAAGGAGAACATGCAAACTCCATACGGAAATGCCAACTAGTCCAGCCGAGACTCGAAACAGCGGCCTTCTTGCTGTGAGTTGACAGTGCTAACCACTGAGCTACTGTGCTGCCCTACTGCATTATGTAATTAATCAATTCAATGTATTGACATAAATACGCAGTATGTGTTTCGTTTTTAAACATAAAAATGACATGTTTGTAAAATGTTTGAATTAATGTCACTTCTGAATGTAAAGTACATGCTTTGTCTCTGTTAGGGTTATCAGCAGTCTAGCTCATGCAGATTGCTGAATAACACTCCCTGCCATTCACCCCAACTACACATCTGCCACTGAACTGAACTACATATCCCATCATGGACTTTACTCACACACCATACCAGATCATCTCTTGATTAAGTGGACTAATGATATGGACTACATGCACACCATCTTGGCTGAATCTTGTTTCCAGAGTGTACATTTCAAAGCATTTTCCTGCCTTACTGTGCTTTTGACCCTATGTTTGTTTACTGTTTATGTTGTTTTGCCTCCTGCCTTGACCATTCACCTGTTGCAACGACTACTCTTTTGTATTACCTGTATACTTCAGTTTGCTCCTGTATTTACCTTGCCTGCCTGACTGATTTGAATTAAACTGCATTTAGATCCACACCTCTGTTGTCAACCTCAGTCTTTGTCACCGTCTTCATGTTACAACATACAGTATATATTTTTTTCATGTATGTATTGTATGTATGTACAGATTCTAAACATTTTTATATATAGCTTTCGTGAAAGTTTTTAAAAGGGAAATGAGCTCAAATTATATGGGAACTATACAATTTAATTTCAGGCTGTTCAATATTAATAACAGAGAGACAGAGAGCTGCAGATAGCAAGCATCCATACTGTGGGATCACATATTACAGTCAGATACCAAACCACCCCAAACACTCTGTTCCCAGTCAATTTATTAAACCAATTAAAGTGAAGCATTCTGTGCACATGCATACTTTTTCTTTATTCATGAACAGTCCAATCCCTATTGTACTGTATATAGTATACAATATACAATATGAAAGTGAGATTTATATGTAACATTAAAGCTGTATCTTCTATTAATGTATACTTTGTTAGAATAGGATAATAGGAAATTTAAATCTACTTTAAAATTGTCTAAATTAACTGCTTAGCAATGTGCATTAATAATCAGAAATTGAGTTTTCATATATTTACTGTTGAAAATTTACATAATGCCTTAATGGCAAAAGATCTTTACTTAATACTTTAATTATTTTTGGCATAAAAGAAAAAAATATATCATTTTGACCCATACATTGTATTTTTGTATACTGCCATGATAATACCAGTGCAACATAAGACTAATTTTGTCATCCAGGGTCATATGGGCTATTCATGTATGTTCTTTCTTACTTTTTGAATTTATGTATTTATTTATTTTTATAATAACTGGTTTATACAGACACCACTGATAAATCAGTGATTCTGCTGCACAAACGTGAAGGGTTTAAGTATAATGTTACAATTTCTGACAATGTCGAATATCCAGACTTTCCAGACTGCTGTTAAGTGACATATTCTTCACTCACTGACCACTTGAGACAACAAATGTCCAGATAAAAGGTTTCCTAAGTCTGAGTCTAAAGAAAATGTGAAGAATGTTTTCAAGGATTCTCCAAGTAGCCCCATGCCCGTGCAAAAAAAAAAAAAAAAAAAAAAAAAAAGAGCACAAAAAAACAAAAACACATGATTAAAAAAAAGCTAAAACACACAGAGTGATGGGCATCGGCTTACTCAAGTTTCAGAGCTGCTGCTATTTGTCACAGGACAAGTCTATGGCACGGAAGAGCTTTCAGGTGCACATTTGCTTAAAGGAGTATTTAACTTCAGAAAATTCAAGATGTAGGTGTGTTTTTTCATCAGTAGGACATTAAAGAAGATTTTCAGTTGAAATGGAGGTCCTTGGTGATTCATAAAATGAAATCCTGTTGCTACAGACACTTTGAGAGTCATAAAAACGTATACAGGCAAAACAAAATGAATCCCTGTAGCTTCTAATGAAACATTGAGGTTTTATGAAGCAAAACGATCGGTCTGTGCTTCGGACTGACATGAAAACCCTCAAAGGCTGTGGATCAAAGGTAATGATGTTGTAAACAATGTTCAGTCTCTTGCACAGACCAATCGTTCTGCTTCATAAGACCTCAATGTATCGTCATGAGCTACGGGTATTCATTTCGATTTGCTTTTATATTCCTTTGTTTTACTCTCAAAGTGCTGACAGCCACTGACTTGCAACTTACTTACTTTTAACGAATCACCAAGGACCACAGTTTGAACTAAAAAGTCTTCTTTAATGTTCTACTAATAAAAAAAGTCGCCTACATCTTTAATAGAATAAAGGTGAATAAATTAACAGCAGGTTTGTGTTTTGGGGTGAACTATCCCTTTAAGCAATGAATAATTCAGATGAAGTGTTCTGGTTTTTGTGACGATTATGATCAAAAAAATCATTCAAAACAGCAAACCTGAGCTCTATATTGTAGATATGTAACTAGAGTGGGCCGTATCCACAATTCTGCATGTTTAGGCTGTGATAAATGAATGAACTGTTAAACAGTCTTTAAAACAAACAATCATGGTGATAAACTTTGATGATAAACTTTCCACAAACCAATGGTGAGATGATGTGTTCGGCATCTTGCAGACTGTAAAGAATGTTTAAAGTATCCGTGGTGAATCTGATATGGGGCAGAAAAAGCTAAACAAAAAGGGCCAAACAAAACAAACATGGGGAATGTAGGAGCGTGGCAGCCATCGGAACCAGCAGATTCACTCTTATCAGAGCCTGGCATCGGATGCAAGCATTGAGTCGCCCTATCACAGTGTGAAATATGATCACTTTAGTCATCCACAAACAACAAAACAGGAAATGAAAAGAGAAAACAAGTGATAAAGATTATCTTCATTTTCATGGGTCTTATGAATACAATCAGATTTCTAGAATGCTTTCCAGATATGAATGCTTTCTTGCATACACAGGTGGGTGTTTTTATTTTATTTATTTTTAATAATATTTATTTATTTATTCATTTATTTAATTTAATGAGTCCAATTATTGGACTTTCATGTCCATGTAATAAATATAACTCATTATTTAGTATCAGTTATTTAACTTATATTTGTAAAACCTAGCCTGCAAGCTGCAATCCCCAAGAATTATTGTCTCTTTTTCAGTCAAAACAAAAGAGCAGAAATAATATGTTAAAAGGAAGTATGAATAAAATTGGAATGACGTAGTTTATTTGGATACGAAAACAAATGCTCCGAATCTGAAATAATTGTGTTTAAAAATATGATTATCTTCACTGATAGAAGTAAACCATATAAATATAGGTATTGTGTGAAAAAGATTTATCAATTATTAAAATAACTATTATCAAAAGTTTTATATTTTTGTATACTACAAGGCTATTAAATGCCTGATTCTGATTGGCTGATGAACAGGGCAATAATAAAATTTGTTATTTCACAACCAAAAATATAACAAAATATTATTTTTTTTTGGATGAGATGTGAATGTATAGTTCCACACAGGTATAAGAACAAAAATCTGACAAACGTATTGAAATACAACATCTGAACAATAACTTAGTTATAATAATCATAGTATGAGTGGAACAATTGACTCTGGTCTATTAAAATATTAGAAAATAATGCACACCTTATTATTCAATGTTCCATCATCAATTATATCTACTTCGTTTTTTTAAATAAACAATGCAGAGCCATAGTATGACACCAGCAGATCACCAGCAACTACAACATTGGTGACTGCGTAGCTCCATGCTGACATCAGCATCACATGAAATAAGCTCAAGATCATTGAATTTTTATCCAGGGATGAGTGGAAAAAAGTGGGCTGGTCTGCTGGATCAAGATTTTTAAGAATCTAAATGGCCAAAAGTGGCCACAGATGAGGAAACTCTCATTCATGTAATCTTAAAATAACTGAGCACCTCACAGTTACCTCAGTCAGATAAATGCTGTGGATGATCTCAGCATGTAGTCATTCTGAATTGGTTTACAGGAATGCTGCGTGTAGCCTTCATATCCAGCTGAAAGAGCCTCGCTTGCAGGCTCTCAGCAAACAGAGGTCAGGATCCATGACTCGTGACTTGACAAAGATTTATGACAGTGCATTGTAGTGTGGACCTGAAGATAACACTGTTCACATTGTCTGTGTTTATTGGAGGTTAGCGGAGGTGGCAGCGGCTCTAGTGGTGGAGTGAAGTCATTAAGTTGAGCAGAGCTGTTGGTCAATATTGAGCTGTGTAAATATTTACCTTGCACACCTTGAGCAGATGTTGAGAGTGACTTTGGCCTGGGGCTCTGAATAGTAGGAGCTACGGCCCTGGCTGAACTTACTGCCGGACTGCAACAGGCCAGTGACGCCCTCCATTCGCAGGTCATCTAGATCCTCTGACAGAGAGAGAGACAGAGACAAAGGAATAAAGCATGATGTTCACACGTATTGTCATCATGAGACTGACTTTGCTTGGCTTGAAGTAAGAAACTTTAAAAAAAAAAAAAAAAATATATATATATATATCTGTCCATATATATATATATATATATATATATAATAAAATAAAATAAATTTTAAATAAAAATAATTATTATTATTACTATTATTATTATTATTATTATTATTATTATTATTATTATTATTATTAGTAGTAGTAGTAGTAGTAGTAGTAGTAGTAGTAGTAGTAGTAGTAGTGATAGTAGTGATTTATTGCTCCACAATAAATGACAGCACAATCAACTCTTTTTTTTCAGTAAATCTGACTAAACATACTATACATGATTAAGCAGTTTATATTCATGACAGACCAAGAACAGGACAGCAAAGGAGACAGAATGTGTGGAGAGAGACATACAGAAATCCAGCAGCACTAAGATAGGCAACTCAATACCCTCTGAGGTCAGAGCATATGTTCACAGACGGCTGTCCTGCACCAAGAAAACAGGTGCAGAGCGACTCTACAGCTGCCCTTCCACTACACGCAACAGGCCCGTTCCCAGACTTCAGCTTGCTTACAGCACTGAGCAGAACTGACAACTATTATTTAGAGATCTGTTGTGACTTTACAAGGATATATATATATATATATATATATA
>CAIGQZ010001197.1:3024217-3037809 GCA_903798205.1 Danio tinwini
ACATCTCAACAGTCACAAATATACATTTCTGACATTCAAAAACAAAAGAAAGACAAATCAGTGACCAATATAGCCTAGATGTGTAAGTAGTATGTAACTACAGTGTATTCAC
This sequence comes from Danio tinwini, assembly GCA_903798205.1. NCBI lineage: Eukaryota > Metazoa > Chordata > Actinopteri > Cypriniformes > Danionidae > Danio > Danio tinwini. Next base: position 3,024,330 of record CAIGQZ010001197.1, read on the forward strand.
ACACTGGTACATAGTATTTACTTGTGTAACTACACACATGTAACAACACACTGAATAGGATGTGTAAGTTCAAATGTGTAACAGGACATTGGTAACAACACTAAAAAGTACACATCTATAACAATAATTAAATAAGTGCATTGTGTACCAACAATATGTACTTGCAGGTGTTTTTCCACATCCACACCTGTTTGCATACCATGTACTTCTAAACACTATATTCGAATAAGAATGGGCAGAACTAACGCTTTATTAGAAGGTTTCACCTTGTGATACCAGTGTAATTACAGGGTAAATCCTCAGGGACTGTCTACTCAATATGAAGTGTAAAATGGTTACAAATTACTGTGTAATATATAAAACCTAAGTCTTTGTGCAACTGTTAAATAACAGCAAACTTCTGCCAAAAACGTATATAGAAATATACAAATGCCTTATGTTTATATGTTGTTTTAAGGTAAATTGTAGAATCACATCAGTAATTCACTAAAAAAGGGGTAGAAGGGGTAAAAGGGGTAAAAGGGGTAGTTTACCAAAGATTGTGTTATTAATGTGCTGTTACACATTTGAACTTACACATACTATTCAGTGTGTTGTTACATGTGTAGTTACACCAGTATTACACAAGTAAACACTATGTACCAGTGTGTACATACACTGTAGTTACATACTACTTTTACATCTAGTTACCGTGTAAGTTCAAAAATTATAAGCGACACTTAATATAAAATGGGACCAAATAAAATGTTTCCCAGATATAGGGTTGCAGCTGAAAGGGTATCCGCTGCATGAAACATATGCTGGATAAGGTGACAGTTTATTCCGCTGTGGCGACCCCAGATTAATAAAAGGGACTAAGCCGAAAAGAAAATGAATGAATAAAAAAAGTTAAATGAACACATAAAAAATGTTGTTTCTTTAAGATTTCTTTATGATTATCTCTTGAATTACATCACATTACTGTATGTTGAATGTGATTTTTTTCTCAATAAATAGGAGATGCCACAAATGGTTTGATGTCACAGAGTTTACTGTATCTTACTGCACTGAATGGCGATTAGCTCTAAACAGAGTCAGGAAGTGCACTAGAAAAATCAATGACAAATTGATCACAAATCAATGAAAGATGCTTGTCATATTTTGTAAACAAGCAACCATATTTCCAACCAATTCTTTGCAGATTTGCTTTTTATTAGCACAATATAAGCAGACTTGACAACACTGGTGACACTGAAGACTGTCCTAATGATGCTGAAAATTTTTCTCATTACATGAAAAGAATATTGTATTTTAAATCACTTATTTTAAACATTTGAGAGTACTACTTTAACAGGGTGAGCATAAGAATGACTTTTTAAAACATACTTCCTCTATGACATTTACTTTCCTACAGTAAATCATGCCTGACCACTGATAGCAAGGCTGATGTTCCTGTTATCACACCACAAGATCTGAATAAAACAAACCTGGGGAACACAGACACACACAATTCCTCAGATAAGACTCACAGAGGCATTGTGTGCAGAACAACATTATCACAAGATTACAAAACCAAGCATTCAAACCCACGATTCCACACGACTCACTGTGTTTGTTACTTGCATGATTTTTGGATATGTTTGTTGTTAGGTCCATGGGTTCATTCTTACAGATAAATCATATTTTGAGGTTTTCACTCTACTGTAAATCCTCCAGAGGTTTGTGGCTTACATCATACTCTCGCTGAATGTCTTTCAGATTTATTAAATGGTTCACTGTGGACTACGCTATCAATCTCAGAGCTGCGGCTTGCAGTGTCTTGGCATGACTTTCTGCAATTAGGTAATCCAAAGTGTGCAGTAGAAGCCATATAAGAGCTGCTACATACTAAAAGTTAGAAGGATAAACTTTTAATTTTAGCTTGAGAAAAGCAAAATTAGGTTCAAAATCTCATTTAAATTTGAAATAATTTGAAGTTGGAAGCAGATTTATAATTTACAAACATCTAAAATCTTAAAATTTGAATGTGTTACAGTATGTTCAATTTGTGATGTAGTTGTTAAAGTGCTAAGGATGGATACTAGGCAGTTAATGGCCATTAGACATTTTGTAAAGTTTTAAGGGTATTTTGTGTGGTTTCTAGTTGCTAGGGTATCCTGTGTCATTGAGAAGCTGTTACTAGGGTGTTTTGTGTTGTTTCAAAGGGGTTGCTAGGGTGTTCTGTGTGCTTAATGCATGGTCACACTGCACTTTTGCCCCATTGACTTCCATTGAAATGCAAGGGGAATGTGCCAGATTTGAAATGCAAGCTCACGTGAAAGGTTTCACAGTTTGCTGCATTCCAAATGCTTAGTGAATTGTAACTGATTAATTTGCATTACGTGAATGAATGAGATCAGAAATTTTAAACTTGGAGAAATCACATTGTAGCAGTGTTGCATCGTCTTGTTTGAATGTCAATAGTTTTGCATGCTTAACTTTAGATGCTTCTCTGTTTTGAGCTTCTTTGCAGGTGTTTTGAGTCAAAGGGCTGTATTTTAACAATCTAGGTGCAAAATCTAAAGTGCATGGCGCAAAAGCATTAAGGGCATGTCTAAATCTACTTTTGCTATTTTAAGGATGGAAAAATATGGTCTGCACTCCAGTGCATGGTCTAACAGGGTTGTGCTTATTCTTTTAATGAGTTACGAGTGTGTTTCGAGCATAACATGCATTAAACCAATCAAGAGTTTCATCTCCCATTCCCTTTAAGAGTCAGTTGGGTCGTGCCATGGCACATTTACTATTTACATGCCGGACTTTGTAAGTGGAAAAACTGAATGCTTCACTAGCGAAAAAACAGTTAAACAGACCACCTGCTGCACGAGGATAAAGAACGAGCCTCCTTCATTCAGCCTCTTTACTTTCTCTTTACTTTACTCTTTACTCCTTTACTTTCCTGGATAAGGAAATGGTGTTGTACGCACTCCACTGAAGACATCCATTAGCTTACATAATTAATGTTAAGTGCAAAGATTTGTTTCTAAACTATTTCTAAATTCAGTTCTAATTTTCCACAAACAAGTACTTAAACAATAATAACAAAGTGTGGTTATATCAAAGTTATATAACAAAGTTATATCCAAATATATTATACAAATTATATGACGCATGCGTCACCAAAACCCGACAGGTGGACAAATCTAAACTTGTTTTTATTAAAACAAATATAAATATGATACTGCTAATATTAATAACATTATACAAATGCAAATTGTCATGAATAAACTGAAAAAGCCCCACAAAATGAGGCATGGAAGTAGTGTTTTTTATATTTATGTAGAAAATAATATTTTTTGTAACATTTGACCCTTAAATTTTTTCATATGTAAACATATTTTGTACATCCTGTGTGTAATAAGCAATGTGTAAGTGTTTGAACCCACATAGGTGCAAAACTAACACGCTCTGCGCTGGACTTTAGACCTGCTGGTCAATGGCGTTGTCACGATCACCAGCGATCTGGACTCTATAGATTGCTGGAAAACATGCATGATCGCTAATGGACTACAAATCCGCCATTTCATGAACTACAACTCCATACATGCACTCCGCTCACACACACATTCCTGATCCTGACTGATTGCACACACACCACTGGAGGATTGTCAAGGACGGATTACATACACTATTTAAGCAGTACAAATACTAACTCTAGTCACTGAGTCTTGGTACCTGTTAAAGTGACATTACAACACTTTTTTGTCTTGTCGTGTTATTACCCTCGCCTTGTTAATCTATTTATCCCTGCCTGCCTTCTGACCTCTCGTCTGTCACTTTGACTACGTTTCTGGATTGCCTACATACATCTGTTTGCACTTGTGTTGACCATTGCTTACCTGACTTCGCTAATAAACCTGCATGTGGATCCGCACCTCTGTTGTCAGTGTCACACCCTATGGTTACAGGCGCAGTCTATTTCATTTTTTTCAAAATAGCAATGTGCCAACAAAGCGCCTTAACACAGCGCTATTTTATACTAGCACACCCATGAGTCCACGAATTTGGCACAAATGGATTTGCCATTTAAACAACGTAGTGCAAAATGTGAAAATTACAGTTCCGCTGGTCTGAAAATAGCAACAAATCTCGTCAAACACGTCTTGTGCCTTATTGCGCCGGTGTGTGTAGGACCCAAAATGTTGTGTAATGCTACTTTAGAATTATTTAATTTATTTTTTTAAAGGTGTATCAGGGTATGGTGAAGGGTATGCTAGCGCACAAAGGTTACGCCTGACCTACCGCATGCACTGGACACAGTAAATTGGTCTTTAAGCTTTTAAAGGATTTAGATACATTAGACAGATTCTAAAAATTTTAATGGTAGCTTAAATATGTCTAACTAGGTAAAATACAATAGAATTATAAGGCACAATAGAAGCAAGCTTCTTGTGAATATTTAATTTAATCATCCTTTTCAGCAAAACCTGAGGTCTGATTTGTTAGAGAAGACATAGGCCACTAAATTAATCCAGTCTGAAGGTCCAATCAGAGTTTAGTGGTTTTAGGTTAAAGGCTCTTGCCCAAGATCCATTTAGACATTTTGGCTAAGATGACATAATAATATTCCATGGGGAATTTTTTTTCCCTTTTATCAGTATGTCTATGATAACAAATAGTTGCCACAGCCTCGATATAAAAGATCACTGTAATTTACATCAGCATGCTCCATCATCTCTGAAAAAAAATATGCAGACTGTGTACAGTGGTTCATATCTGTTATTTATTTACTCTGTTGCAATGGCAACTGTTATGTCTCTGCATCTTGAGCGAGTTGTTGGCGTCAGGCAGAGCAGGGGTTGCCAGCGGCTGCCAAGACAGGCAGTAATGACATCACGGACAAAAGGAGAGCCCTGATCACTTAATCCACTACCACCACATCTATAAAACACCAGGAGTTAATGTCATTAGAGGGGTTCAATTGAAACAGATCTAAATGATAACCTGCAAAATAAAAAATGAAGCTTGTTCATCTCAAGATAAGATGTTAAAGCAGCATTGATCAGAGTGAATGAGAGCCTTTAAAGTTGCCATGAAATCAAAAATGAGATTTTAGTGACACGTGATGCCTTAGGAATTATTTGTATATGCTGATTTGATGCTTCAAAAAATAATAAATTTTTTTATGTAATATCATGCTAGATGACTGTGTTGTCACATTTGATCAATTTAATGCATACTTGGTAAGACCGAAGGTAGGTGTCAAGAAATTTTTGCATTCAGAGCTAGTTACACTGTTAAAAAGTAAAAGTGAGTTAAATGAACTCAACCTGCTCATCTTTAACACCCTCTCTGCAATTTGATCTGAGACTTTCTAACTAGACGTCTCAGTCAGCCGTCAGTCACAGTTTGACTGTGAAGCAATTCAGAAACACAAAATCCTGGGGGTGCACATCACAGAGGTTGTCACCTCGACCACCAATACTATATCTCTCTTCAAGATGGCACAACAATGCCTACACTTACTCTGCCAGCTAAAAAGTGCAAGTCTCCCTCCACCCATCCTCGCCATCTTCTACGGGGGAACCATTGAGAGTGTGCTGACCAGCTGCATCACTGTCTGGTATGGGACCCTTACAGCTGAGTAGATTATCAGTGCCATGCACTCATCCCTTCCTCAGTCTCTTCCAGCTCTTGCCATCAGGAAGAAGGTTTCAGAGTATTAGAGCCCACTCGGCTAGACTACTCAACAGTTTCTTTCCACAAGCTGTTAGAGCACTCAATTCTAATCACCTTACCAATCTCTGAAATATTATCCACATTTCCAGCTCCCAAATCCAGGATCCTCTCTCCTCTCCTCCCCACTACACACACACACACACACACACACACACACAAAAACCTAAAAACATCACATAATTCTGAGTGAAAAGATCCACCTGTAACGTGAAGTGGGATGCTGACAATGGGGAGTGCAGATCCAAACGCAGGTTTATTGAACAGAGAATGGTCAGGCAAGCAATGGTCAACACAGTAGCAAACAGATGTATACAGTACAGGCAAATCCAGAGACATGGTTATAAACAGGCGGATGGTCAAAAGGCAAGCAGCAAGCAACGTAAACAAACAAAACAAGGCAAGGCAAGGCAAGGAAAATGCGTCGTAATGTTCACAATACCGTATAACAAGACTCAGCCCAGATGTGTGTGTGACTCTTTATAGTCCATTTAATCAGTTCATGTGCGGCTTCAGCTGTGAGTGCTTGCAATCAGACAGGATCTAGGCCAGGTGTGAGTGGTGCATGACTGGAACTTAGATCATCTAAATGAGCTTTAATGAAAACTGGTTAAACACATAAATACAACTAGTAGAGCATTTAATATTGAAAATCTAATGGAATTGATAAAGTTAATGTTTTTCAATTGACCATGCATTTTCGACCCTATCCATGTGACGCTGCTGTTGTTTGTTCTTACAGACTGTAGATGTCACAGGTGCAGGTTTGTGCGCTTCCGGATAGTCTGTTTTGGTCACGTGGGTTTGTTTTGTTTTGGTCGTCCACGTGTTGTTGTTATGGTTTATCACGTGGTTGTGGTACTCAGCTGCCTTGATTAAATAGACAGCTGAGACTCATTTTTGTGTCTATATCTGGGTTACGCTCCCATGTTTCCTTGTCAGTTCGTTGTGATCGTTCATGTGTCTTTGTCTGCACTCAGGACTGTGAGGGGTGACTGTTCTACTGGACCCCGTTTCGCCTGTCTGTTTCCCGTCCTCCCACTTCAGTTATTGTGACCCTTTCTGCCCTCTTATAGTTTGTTTTGACTGCGTCAATAAACTATTTTACTTGCATATTGGATTCTTCCTCAGACTCTTATTTTCCCCACCGTTACAGTAGAAGCCTGTCACAATCATCATATTTCTCATCTGTTCTCCAACTTCAGTTTATCTTATCTATGTTCCTTTATAGCAAGTGTCACCAAACTTGTTCCTGGAGGGCCAGTGTCCTGCAGAGTTTAACTCCAACCCTAATCAAATACACCTGAACAAGCTAATCAATGACTTTCTACTTGAAACTTCCAGGCAGGTGTGTTGAGGCAAGTTGGAGCTAAACTCCGCAGGGACACCGGTTATCCATGAAGAGATTGATGACCCCTACTTCTAGAATTTGTAGTATAAAGTTGTTGCAGTGCAGAACTAAATAAAAAACAGTTCAACTGTAACAAAAACACATCCAGTGGCCAATTGCGCATTTATAACATATCGTCTGATTCTGTTTGTTTGTTTTTTTTGTTGTTGTTTATTGGTGCATCACAAGTTCTGACCTTTGACAATCAATTTCCAGCTCCAGCAATGACGGAAAGCAGATTTGAATGTAGCAGCTGATCATGAATGTAGTGAATGTACACTCCAGGGACCAGCCTAGACTGATCACACCAGTGTGATTGTATGCTTAAAAAATGTTAAGAAAACAAAGAAAGATCTCCTTTAGCTTTATTTAGAGCAGGGACAGCCAAACTTTTTCGTATGAAGAGCCAAATGCCAAACATTATTAATAGATTTGGGTCGAAGATAAATATACCAAACTATTTTACATTAAAGTTGCCATAATTAATTTCATAAATAAATATTAAAATTAAAAATAAATAGAAAACATTACTTTGAATCATACTAACTAATGCAGTTTACTTTTTTTAATTCTAAGTTATCAAAATAAAATCATAAACAATCACATTTATAATGCAGTGGAGTTTAATGCTGAATAAACTAGTCAAGCAGAATCTGCCTTTGCCTCTACCCATCTGGTGACCGTATGTACATCTTAAATAAAATCTGATTAAATGATACCTGATTGAATCTGATTGAATTTAAACATGTGATTTCAGTTAGCTTTCGTAGTTTAACAATACAACTAGGGCTGGGCCGATAAACAAATTTATGTCAATATCATTGATAAGTTGTGGACTTTATTACTCTATATTGATCTAGGAGCCAATCACATAGCAGAAATGTGCAACAATGGGAATCTAAAAGTGTGTTGCTATTAGCGATGTACCACATTTTCAGCCACCGAAATATGTTATGCCATTTAATGGACCCTCTAATATTTGTTGGGGTACTCTTTTAAATCTGGAAGCATTAACAACTTCAAAATCATATAAATTTATAAATCAAAATATATATCGTTATCGTACAATATGGAAAATATTTATCAAGATTGCATTTTTGCCATATCACCCAGCCCTAAATACAACAAACAAATAAAAGGGTAATTTAAATCTGAAATGAAAATTCCTAAACCATCCCCATCATTCTCTCTCTCTCTCAGATGGGATGGCAGGCCAAATAAAAGGACACCATGGGCCAATTTTGGCCAGCAGGGCCTAGTTTGGGCATCTCTGATTTAGAGCAATATCACAGGTTGTAGTCAGTTGCTAAGCAGAAGCTGGCGGCGTTGCTTGCTGTTGACTTAGTAGACACAAATCAGTTGAAAACCAACAAGCCAAAGCACAATAATATCTTCAGCAAAAAGTTTCCAAAAAACTCCCCCATATTGTCAGCCAAACCAAGAAACTGGAGCTATTCACTCTGCTGCTGTGTCATCTGAGTCTTTCTCAAATGTGCCACACGGGTAGGCATCCAGCACAATCTCCACAATAAGTCCATCCCCCTCCAGACGATTACAATTCAACACAGCCATTTATCACCACTGTCCCATCATCCCACATGCACACTATGAAACAATTTCTCAGGTCTGAAAGGTGTCAGACGTGACCCAACTCATTTTCACAGTCTACACCAGTTAAAAGGCCACCGCCACAAAATCTGAAACTCTAAACCCTGGCAGAAATAGCACATTCATCTAGCCAAGTGGCCACAGTTGTGTAAAACAACCTGAGAGCTGACACTATTTCTTTCAGTCTCGCTTGCACACATCTGTCAGCATCTGTTGTTGCTAGTTTTGACAGCAAAACAGCAACCAGTGTCCTGTGAGACATCAGACATCATTTACTGTAAATGTGCTGCTTTACAGTAAGTTAGCTGTGTTGTCAGGGATCTTAGAGGTGAGGTAAGATTTTTAAGGCTAAAAATATACAAACAACAAGGAGCCATACGACAAGGATGTTAAAATCTCAGGCAACACTGCTGCCCTTAAACAGGAAGCAGCTGGGTTCATGACTTGACACATTTCTGCTGTGGTCTGCACTATTTGCACAATTCTATATTTGCATATGTTGTGAGAATTTGGGTGTGAATGTTGTCAAACTCAGGGGCGGATTTAGTGATTTTGGCAACTCCAGCCATAGGGCCCAAGTCCTGAAATGCACCCTTTCTACTTTTATTTAAATTTTTTTTTAAATATTGCTGTTCTTTTATATCACTCAATTTTCTTTTGAACATTTTAAATGATACGTTTTCTTAAAATGAATTTAAAACTAAAAAATAAATATTTTTATAAATTTGACTGCTCGACTGCTCCATGATGGTTATTTTATTTTGTAATATTATTATTATTACATAACATTACATTATTGTAATAACAGTATATTTAATTGTAAATTAAATAATATTTAAATAGATAAAACCTCTCACCATACAAAATATGTTGGCAAGCGATATAGTTTTTTAGGTCTAATTTATTAGACCCCCTAATTTTTTATGATTCCGCAATCAATGAATGCAACGCAAAATCAACAAAAAATCGTCAATTTTCATGATCCTGCAAAAGTCTTAATTAAATGCTAAATAATGACAAAAATTGTAAATAATCTCATAAAACAATAAATTCCGAACTATATAATCAAATTATATTTATTTCAGTTTGCAATTAACTGTTTTACATGACTTATAGACGTCGCATATGCAGAACACGTGATGTGTTTGATTGTCTCTCGAAAACTGACGTCTTATCTGCGCCCTCACAATCCAAACATTACATGAGCGGGGGAATTGTTTTGCAGCCAGTGCAGTATGCAGGCGCGGTAATAAGTTGTGAGCAAACATTGTGAACAAGCAGCTTACAATGATGGAAATTGGTTCAAGGATGACGGCCACTGGATGTGACCAAATTGAAGGACATTATTTGTGCTTTACATGTATGGCTGATATTATGATGTGCGTAAAATCAATAAATGTTTTCGTTTAAATCTTTCCCTGCAGTAAACGAGAGAAAACGCTTACGGCAATTTGTGTTTTAGGTGTATTACGGTAGGGGAAGCCCTAACGCATGTCCTGAGTGAGGTAGCCTACCTGATGTCAAACGCTCCAAAGAGTGAAATCTGAGAGAAACTAAGATTGTGGATAAAAATAAGTTATACAACCCTCCTTTGGATTAATCCCTACTCTTTTAAATTTAGTTTTGAGAAGAGACCAAAATAAAGAAGCTTTATTTTTGATTTATGTCATTTTCAAAGCGGCCGCTTACCTCGCTTTTTTGTTAAATCCGCCCCTGGTCAAACTAATGAACATGTTTCTAAATCAAACCAAAAAGTGCCTTAGGGCTAGTTATTGTGTTGGTGCTTTTTGGATAAGGGGTTTGTAAAGATAAACAATGAAATCATGAGTCTGAGGCACTCAAAAAGTGAAAAAAATAAAAAAAGTAGTTAATTTTTTTTACCACTTACTTTCTTATGTCCAAAGCACTCGTATTTCGTTGATGAAAATGTTTAATTTCATAGTGATTTTCTATGTGTTTTTTAACTAACAGCATGTTTGTGCTCTCTTGACCTCCTTACTTTTGACACCAAATTATGGGCCATGATTGCTTGCCAAACTTTTGTACCATTTATTATTATTATTATTTATTTTTATTAATTATTATTATTGGATTTTGTTAGTGAAAACTGGAAATATTTTCTTTATATTTCTGTCAATTGTAACAGAGAATTAACAAATCACAGATTTCATTGCATTTGACAAATGTATTTTTTACAATCTGCCCTTTAGTTCAAAGGCTGTTAAAGTCATAATGGCAATCTTTAGTATTGCTCTGGCATGAGAAAGCACTCACGTCTTGGGAAAAGTGTTTTCTAGCATGTTGGTTTATTAGCTAACCAAAAGACAACAATGTGCAGCCAAAAACAGGGTTTTTCCTCAAAAAGCCCCTCTGAGGAGTTTTAAAATGTGGTTGACTGTCTGCAAACTGTATATGATGTGACCTCATGTATATTTATCTCATACATAAAAGTTATAAAGTATTTTCTGCTGAGGCTGAATCTGTTTATTGATTTGTTTATACAAAGAGCTTATATTTTAGTATCAGTAAGCTCTGAATAATGAAGACTTTACATTTTATGATGGGGTATATAATTTTCCAGATAATTAAAGTCATATTTACGTATCTCTTTATAAATGATGTTATGTCCTCTGTATCAGCACTTTGGTTTATTTTACATCAACAGTTCAAGCTGTTTAAATCAAGTGAGGAAAATATTAACAGTAATTTCCCTCTAGTGGTAAAAAGCTGAAATTGCTAAATCCTATGTTGTGTCAAAAACTAGAAAACAGAAGACAGACAACTCTAACTGTAATATTCATTAATTCATTTTTCTTTGGCTTAGTCTCTATTTCAGAGGTCGCCACATCTGCATAAATCGTCAACTATTCCAGCATATGTTTTACACAGAGGATGCCCTTTCAGCTACAACCCATTACTGGGAAACACTGATACAACTAATCCAGCATATGTTTTACATGTATGTAGCGGATGACTTTTCAGCCGCAACCTAGTACTGGGAAACACTGATACACACTCATTTACACACACACACTCATACGCTACGGCCACTTTAGTTTATTAAAGGGCACATAGGTTACCACTTTTTCCAGATGTAATATAAGTCTTTTGTGTCTCCAGAATGTGTCTGTAAAGTTTAATCTAAAAACACCCATCAGATTTTTTATTATACCTGTCATAAGTTCCTTTTTTGTAGCATTTAGCAGAAGCTAGCTGTTTTTGTGTACTGCGCCTTTAAGGCTAGTCCTTCACGCCCAACGTTTCCACGTGCCTGGCAGCGGCTCCCTCGGCTGCGTCAGACAACAGACAAACACGAAGCAATAAGATCTCGCGTAACGTTTGTGAGGAAAAACAACAAGTAATAACTTTACCAATGAGTATTTGATGCATGTTGTGGAGTTGCAGAATGAGTCACACACAATATCGTTACAAAGTTCACACACACACACAAATACACACACACACACACACACACAGCGCTGACAGGCACACACAGACAGCGTGCGTTTAGCTTTGCACTGTTTTTGCACGCAAATGTGACAGAATACAGGTTAATATCCACTGCTGTATGGATGTCTGTTATGTTAATGTACAAAATAAACCTGATTTAACGTCCACAAACCGGGATTGAAGCGTCTTTTATGATTGTTCTGACACGCGGCTGTGTTGATGATGTAAATGGCTGTAATTCATTACACACATGCACTGTTTTAAAACATTTTAAACTTGTAAAACTCACTTTTGATCACATTTGATGATGATTGATGATCCTAGCAAACTGAACAGACATTTTATTTATGGTTGCTTAGTTTGCTCATGTCCTGGTGCTGTGTCTGTTTGATATGATTACACACGTTACTACAGAGACATGTTAATACGCAGCTGTCAATCAATTCGGTGGGCGGGGGCACCGCACTCCTACGTCAAGTTGCGGTCGGTCTGAAAACCGCTCCAATTGGTCCACCGTTTTTATGTTGTTAAATTGAAAAAAAGGACTGGGTGTGTTTATATCACCCCAAAATGACGATCTATACACTATACATACACATATGTCTGTCCAAACAGCTTGAAAAGTAGATTTTTCACCATAGGTGCCCTTTAAGTTCACCTACACAACATGTCTTTGGACTGTGGGGGAAACCAGAGCACTCAGAGATAACCTGAGCAAACTCCTCACAGAAATGCCAACTGGCCCAACCAGGACTTTCTTGCTGTAAGGCAAAAGTGCTAATCACTGAGCCACTGTGCCACCCCTTTACCTGTAATATAATTTTTAAATCTTAAGAAATACTTGCATGTTGTAGTTTAAGTTACTTAAAACTCATAACAAATAAAAAATGAACAGTTAAAACCAATTAAATAATCAATATTGAGTGAATCCTATCTTTTGCTTATTATCTGTTACCTTGTCCTATGTCTTTAACATCAATCACAAATTTTCAATATTGGTCTGCTTGTATTAGAGGTGGGTGTACATCTGCTTTCTACATTTATACAATGGTTTACTCTATTTACTCTTTACTATTTATACAGTAATCTTTCTTTTTGCATACATTTGCGTGATATTTTAATGATGACAATCTTGCATGTGAGCTGTTAGCTGTCTGATTCTGCTGTTTAAACTGCAAAGGGGAAATGTAAAAAAAGTTGTGGCATGTTAGTATAACATCATTTTATAATTTATCTTTATGTAATTATATAAAACAAGCCGATAAACAATGCAAATAAAAAAGAAAGTAATAAGAAAGAAAGAAAGAAAGAAAGAAAGAAAGAAAGAAAGAAAGAAAG
>CAIGQZ010001197.1:3060085-3073995 GCA_903798205.1 Danio tinwini
AAAACAAAATACTAAATAGGCATGTGTGAAAAAACTATGTAGGCATGTGTGAAAAAGTGTTTGCCCCTAAACCTAACGGGCTTGGCCACCCTTATAAGCAACAACTGCAATCAGGCCTTTTTTCATAACTTGCAGAGTCTGCTACAGCACTGTGGAAGGATTTTGGCCCAATCATCTTTGCAGTATTGTTGTAATTCAGCCAAATTTTAGGATTTTTTTCAGTATGAAGTGCCTTTTTAAGGTCATGCTGCAGCATCTCAATTGGATTCAGTTCAGGACTTTGACTAGGCCACTCCAATCTCTTAATTTTGTTTTTCTTTAGCCATTCAGAGGTGGATTTTGTGGTGTGTTTTGGATCATTGTCCTGCTGCAGAACCCAAGTTTGCTTCAGCTGGACATCAGTAACAGATGGCCGGACATTCTCCTTAAAGATATTTTTGGTACACAACAGAATTCATAGTTCCATTTTTTACAGCAAGTATTTCATTTATTAAAGCAGCAAAACAGCCCCAGACCATCACACTACCACCATCCCCACATTTTACAGTTTGTATGATGCTATTTTATTCTGAAATGCAGTGAGAAGAGTGCATATGTTCTTTTTTCTTAGCAGTGGTTTTGTCTTGGAAACCTGCCACGCAAACCATTTTGCCTAGTCTTTTTTCCTATGGTGAAGTCATGAACACTCGCCTTGTGATGCTTGAAGTTATATGGATATTTTTGTGGGGTTTTTTGACAACTTGGATGAGTTGTTACTGTGCTCTTGGGCTAATTTTGGTTGGCTGACCACTCATGGGAAGGTTCTCCACTGTACTATGGTTTTTCCATTATGTAGATAATAGCTCTCACTTCAGTTCACTGCAGTGCCAAACCTTTAGAAATGGCTTTAGAAATGACTGGTACAGTAGATCTCAATACTTTGTCGTTTGCGTTTGTAATTTCTTTGGATATCGGCATGATGTCTAGCTTTTGAGGATCTTTTGGTCTACTTCACTTTATCAGGTCCTGTCAGGCAAGTGATGCCTTGATTTAGAACAGGTGTGTGTTTAGAACAGCAATCATGAAGCAAGTTTGATACAGTGGAGTGGGGTGGTTCATTTGTTGAATGGCCATTGTCCGGTTTTGATGAATTCCTGCAGTAAATGCACATATAGAGTGCACATTCTCATTCCAAGACACATTGGAAGGGTTCACCAAAACCCTATAAGAAGACCTTCCAGATAACTATTCAAAAATGTAACAGTCACGGAATGAATTCGTAAAAAAATGAATTAGTCTTAGTCAACAGAATGAAAATATTAATCAAAATTCTCATGCATGCTTGCCATATACTGTAGCCTATATCATTCTGGAGCTAACACTAAATGTCTGTTGGACACCGATGAACAATCCCATGGCAGCTTCCCAGTCCTTACTCTACACTAACACACTACTACATGCAAAACTGTCAGACAGACTTATCTGAATGTACTGTACATCTGTGAACTGAGCCCCTGAATGTCTTCAGCTGGAACCATGCTGTGAGAGTGGGATGATGGGGATGTTTATGAATGTAAGGAAAAGAAGGAGAGCAATGTGAAGCGTAGGAGTTTTATGGAAAAGGAAAGGGAGCAGGGGAGAAAAAAAAGAGTGTGAGAACGAGGGGGTTACGCTTTATAATATGCTGCCTGAGTGCCTGTGTGTAAAAGAAATAGGAGTTGAGTCCCACATGAGGCTTTATCATCTCCATAATCAGTCAAAATAACCCTTCCCAGCATCCAGCTCATTTCCCAGCAGCCTCGACATCGTCCTCCACCGTCTAAAGACTGACAGCTAAGGAGAGGCTTGCTGTTCAAAGATGAGCTTATGAGGGAGAAACAGTGCTTTTTCTTTCCAGAAGAGGGAAGGCGCTGGTCATTATACATAGCAGCTGCCGTTTCCTTACAGAACAGGTGTTGAAAACAGACATGCTGGGTCACAGGACTATTGGAGAGATTTGTATCCACTGCTCATGTGGTTTTGTATTTGCTGATTCACGCCTTGAATGACATACCAAGGTATGAACTTAGGGCTGGGCAATTAATCGAATTGAAATCGCAAATGTGATTGAGCAAGAGCTGCGATTTTGCCTTCCTGACAAGATGTGCAAGACAGTGTTACCAGTATTAACTTCTCCTCCAAAGATAAGATAGTGCTCTCATGGAAATCCACAAACCCCTCTAAATCCAGATGGAAAAACCCAAGTAATTCCCTTGGGAAATAGTGGTTGCTGAGTAAACAGAAGATTTAATTGGTTCTATTGATTCATCTGGACTAATAAACACACAACTATGGAATCATCTCACAGAAAGATGCATTTTAAACCTTTGACTGAAGTTATGAGGTGAGTTTGTGGTATAAACCATGTGGTATTTTTTTTCATTTTTTACTACACAGAGCTGTTGTTTTTTTATTGAGAAGCGACACAAACAGGTGTCATTTTCTCAGATTGATTATCACTATATTGATTATCACTACATTGATTATAGTGTGTTTGTGTGTAGTTGAACGCCACTTCATTAGAATACATGTGCTGAAAGTTTACTAACTGGTTTCACTAACAAAATGTACATGAAAAATTACATTTGATTAATCATTAATCAACCCAGGCATTTATGAACGATTGAGCTATCAATGTATGCATGTTTATTGGGGTTTTCGCACCAGGTAGATATATGAACTAGCCACCAAGTCTGGTTCCCTAAGAAATTTTTCCCAGGTTTATTTTTTCAGCAGGGACTATGATGTGATACAAGCAAGCTAACAGTGACATGAGGCATTCAACAAATGGAGGATGGCATGATCAAATCTGTGTTTTCATCGTTGTCTGTGTTATTCATTATAATGGAGATGATATGTAGATATAAGTTAGAGCGGACAAAAAAGAGGATTATAGTCATTTAGCAGATACTTTTGTCCAAAGCAACTTACAGTTGAGGAGATATTCAGTGATTCAACAAAAAAGGCAATACACACAGTAAGTGCTAGTTGTACAAAGTAACTTGTTTGTGCTCAGATAATTTAGTGCTCCTAATCACCTTGTAATAATACATATAATCTAAGTAGAAAAATGAATGCATACAGTATGTAAATGTCGTAAAAAATAGCTTTCTGTATTTGTATGGCTATATTTTAATGTGGCAGAGATTTGCATACAATGTATTGGCCTAATTCTAATACACTTGCACCACTTTAGTTCCTATTGTGTTGAGTTAGACCCTGCTCAGAAGTAGGAGCTAATTCAGTTCCGCCAAATGGTGTTTCAAGATTTGCAATAAATTGTTCCCAGTTCCTGCTAAGTAATGCTTAATGCTTCCAGCAACTGTGTAAACTGTGCCCTTAAAGGTGCTGTATGTAAGTTTTTGACTCTTCTAAAGCATAAAAATGCAGATATTTAAGAAACATCCCAAGTGAACATACTTGTTAAACTGAAAAACAATGCTGAAGTCAGATATTCTGCTTTGAAAAAGTTTTTTTCCGTGCTGGAATGCTGTCTTTGTTTAGGTCAATTTAACCTGCACAATGTCAGTTTAGCCAATTATAATTCAGCACTCCAGGTTGTCTTGTTAAAAAACAGCATATTTCATTCATTCAAAAAAACTCTGAAAGCATGCGACCGTGACTGAAAATGCGACCTTCAGACAGTATCAGACGTCGAAATGAGACAGATTCAGTTCCACATGAGGTTATTAATTAGCAAATGATATAATTATTGCGAACGTAAACATTAGGTGAGCAGGTTACATTGCAACCGCGTGACATAACAACACGCTTTGTGACGAGATACGCAGTGATGAGCAATTTGGCTGTTTGCGCAAGACGAAACATGACAGAAATTTAAATACAGCCATTCAAAAGCACAGAATATGCACTCACTCAAGAAACAGTGGTAAGGTTTAGAATCTGTTTAATAAATGTTAACCCTTTTTAACATTATCACATGTAGATGCTGAATCACTCATATGTGTTTAGTTCTAAAGTTCAATTTCAAACGCTTTTTTGTATTTTCAAGATCTGAGGTGAACTATCTGCTGCTGATTTCAGTATAGGGCAATAAATGTCATGTAAAATGGCATTCAAACTCGCATTGTTAGCATTTAGCACTGAATAAAGCACACAAGGTTTACCTAAGGTGATCACTGGTTTCTGTTGTTCAGCTGTGAGAAATAGAAGCCGTTTCTCATATATCAATTCAAGGTGTTGGATAGAACCAAAACTCATTTTAATATGGAAAATATTCCCTCTATCGTGTGTCGTTGCTTTTATTTAGAACACAGTTTAAATTACTCGCTCCTGTACTCAATCTGGCATCCCGCGCTAGTGTTTATTTTGATCCAGGAGTGCAATACCTAGTTCAACCACTGGGTGTCAAACTTACATACTGCACCTTTAACTGCACCATGTCAACAACTAGTCAGAAACTACTCACATATTTATGCTAGATGTATGTGTTTGATTCAAATATTATAATCATTAGAATTGCTTGTTTAGACTGGACTACAGTGTTTGAGCTGTATGTTTTAGATTCATTAAAAAGAATAAGCTATTAAATGAAACCCGTTAAGGAATCTGATTACATTCTTTGTGCTTTTTGATTCATTAAAATAAAGACATTTGTTTGAGAAACTAAACTGTTTGGCTGTTCATTTTTCATGCAAACTTTCATTTTCAACAAAATAAAAGGATTCATAAGAGTCATTCAGAATAGTAAGCGAAAGGACTACACCATACTGTAGGTGTAAAAACTCGATTCCTGGAGTGCCGCAGATCTGCACAGTTTTGCTTCAACCCTAATCAAATGCAGCTGATCTGACTAATCAAAGTGTTGAAGACTATTAGAGACTATTAAGCAGGTGTGAGTTGTAGGTGGTTGCAGGTAAACTGGGCAGAACTGCGGCCTTCAGTTGAGTTTAAGACCAGTGGACTACACTAAGATTGTATGCTTTTGATTCATTACAAATAACTAGCTCATAAGAGTCACTGTTTTAGAGTCTATAATGTTTGTGTTTTATGTTTTTGAGTCTATGTTTCTAACATAGTTTATAAACATTTGCTTGGGAATTCCCCACCAAATTGAAATGATTCTCACAGCACGGTGGCGCAGTGGGTAGCACAATCCCTCACAGCAAGAAGGTCGCTGATTCGAGCCCCGGCTGAGTCAGTTGACATTTCTGTGTGGAGTTTGCATGTTCTCCCTGTGTTTGCGTGGGTTTTCTCTGAGTGCTCCGGTTTCCCCCACAAGTCCAAAAACATGTGGTATAGGTGAATTAGGTAAGCTAAATTGGCCGTAGTGTGTGTGTGTGTGTGCGTGCGTGCGTGTGTGTGTGAATGGGTGTGCATGGATGTTTCCCAGTGATGGGTTGCAGCTGGAAGGGCATCCGCTGTGTAAAACATATGCTGGATAAGTTGGCGGTTCATTCCGCTGTGGCGACCCCAGATAATTAGGGACTAAGCCCAAAAGAAAATGAATTAATTAAATGATTCTGCTATTCGTAATCATTTAGAAAAGAATGAGTCAAATATGCTTTAATTCACTAAAATAACAATTTTTTCAGGAATCAATCAGTAATTGTTGTGCCTAAGGTTTTGGATTCTATAATAAAAACATGGTTTTTGAGTTGCACTGGTTAAACTATAACGTTTCATAATAGCTGTTCATTTGTGAACAAACTACAAACATTTGTTGCACTTTATGTTTTTTGATTCGCTTCAAAGATTTCATAAGTCTGATTGATCTGTAATCTAACTAGACATTTTCCGCTTTATGACTCATGCTACAGATTCATTGGCAAATATACCTTTGATCATATAAACATTGATATTTCATAACTTCAAATCCCTACTCTCTCAAGACTCTCTCTTTATTTGATCAAATATATTTATACAGTATAATCATTCACTAAACCATTCAAAGGTTTGAGGTTGATTACATTTCAGGCATGAATCATTTTCAGCAAAGATGCATTAGCAAATCAGTATTAGCAAAAAAAAAGTAAATGCATGTGAAGGAACAGTTAAAGAGACCCTATTACACAGCAAAAAAATGATTTTCCTACATAGATTTTTTGTCTTGTTTCTATTCCAAATATCTAAAAATTCTCTAAATCAAGAAGAATTTCATGACAAGCAAACCTTATACAAGCTAATCTTCCAATGGTGTAAGCAAAATAATCTTATGTCGAAATGAAAAACAAGATTATTTTGCTTACCCCATTGGCAGATTATTTTGCTTGTTAGTAAGAAAAGCCTTTTTTTGCGGTGTATGGGGTTTTAAAAATTAGCTTCCATGCAGTGTGCAGCACAGTTCTAAGAAAATTAACACACCCAGCTGAGGTTTAAATCTGAAAGTCCATCTTGTTTAAAAATATCATTTCTTTTATAAAAGGGTCGACTCAGAGTCGTTGAAATGATTCATCGTTTGTCCGGAGCTTTTGCCTGTTCGTATCGATGTCAACATGAAATGATACCAAATATGATGTGCCAGATCCGGTAAAATGTGATTTTTCTTCAAACACTAGCAGATTGCAGGTGTGTGTGTGGGACTGATTATGACTGAAGATGAGTGAAAGTTCTGGTGATTAATGCAATAATCTACCTTGCAACTGGGGATTCGTCTGCTGTTTGTTAAAAGAAAAGACTATTGCTGTATGGAAGTTTGTCAGAGCTTGACAGGAACTTTATCAGTACACAGTTCATGGATCAGTTTATTCCTCCATTTCACAAGTTTAAGTAAGTGCAATTAAAATGATTGCCTCATTTTCTCTAGCTTGCAAAATATGTATTTAATTGTGTTTTGTTACTTGGTATCACTCCACGCAGCTTGTACTGTATCTGGTTAACTCTTTATATTCTAATATCGCGTCTAAAACCACAATGTGATGCGTGCCACTTCCTTTGTGGATTTAAATGCATTTGTGAGCTTGCAATCCTCTGCCATTTGTCATTGTCATGGCCACCATTAGCTTTTTGTACACACGTGCGGTGGTCAAGTTTCAAAAAAGTTTAGCTTTTGCCACTGTATGGATTAACACTGAATGTGTCGTTGTTTTTACTTATGGTTAAGAATAGAGCAATATGCAGGTGTTTAACTGAATTGATTTAATGCACTCCTGCATTGGCCTCACACATATACTCTGCACTCTGCCTACTTCAACAATGTTGATAAGTCGGGATAAGTAGGGGTTCTTTGGTCTCGTGCTGAACGCAGTCGACCAATCGCAACAGACTGAGTCATCGGGCCACTCAATGCAGATTAGCATTGCACTAAGGAGGTATTTGGAAAAAAATGAGTCGCTGAACAAATCATATGGGAGTCATTGGGATAATTAGATTAAAATAAATGCATATTATAAGACAATGAAAGTGTTTTTTGACCTTGCATGCATATCAGCTGAGATACCAAAACCAAAATATTACCTTTTTAACGCATAATAGGGGCTTTTCAACAAAAGTGAATGTCATTTCTCAATTGTTCCATTAACAATATCTTCAACACAACCCAATAAACATATTTAGTAAAAATCAATCCAATATTCAATCTTTGGTTATAAACACCACAGTCATTTAACATCAGCTGTTATAAATTGCTGTACCTTCAAAAAGGTCTAAACATCTGTTCTAAGAAGTAGGCCCACGATGCCAGAGGAAAATGTGTTTACTCCTGTAATGATTCATTCACATTGACGAGGACTAAAGCTCGAGATCACAGCGGCCCACTGCCTTCGTTCTCTGTAATGAAAGTCTCTGGCAGTGCTATGTGCACTGGGGACGCCTGCGGTATCGACCCGAGGCTCCATAATTTACTGTAATCAAGTGAGAGAATATTTTAATGGAATGAAGTCTCTTCTGTCAGCCGGCTTCTGAAAATGATTTATTATTTAATATCTGATCCTTTCTAATTAGCCGCATTCTCTGCAGCCAGCCTCTGCCCTCCATTCAAACACCAGCCAATTAAATTCACCCTGGTAACGTTTTTAAAAGGGTCGAGGAGCGGTGATGGCTGTTTTAAAGATATAGCTGTGCCGCAGGTAGAGTTTCAAAGAACATCTCACCTCGAGGGATTTGTGTGGGGTTACAGGAGGGTACGGTGGTCTTTGATTTAGCAAACATCTCAGCTTTACCGGGATATTGAGTGCATGTGCATTATGGCGCATGACATCTACTTTATTAAACTTTGGTTGACATTGCTGCAACTGTTTTTATATGTAAATAAATTTGACGGGATGTCATGATCTTTCCCTACAACAACTTAAAGGATGCTTCCATACAAATATACTTTCAAATTCAATAAAAGTGTGTAGGGAGTAAGGGATGTCAGCCTCCAGAAATGTCAAAAAGGCTGTAAAAAATATAATAGAAAATAATGCAATGTGTCTATGGAATATCTTTGAAGGGAAATAATAAATAACTGTTTTTATTCATTGGAAATTTTCCACAAAATTATTGTCTGGAAAAAGAGCAGCTTGAACAAATGGCTAAATAACACCTTTTTTGTTCTGTATACTAAATACTTAATAGCTTAAACAAAAGCCTAAATGTTTTAAAGTGATAGTTCAGCTAAAATGGCAGCACTGTGGTTCAGTGGTTAGCACTGTTGCCTCACAGCAAGTAGGTTGCTGGTTTGAGTCTCAGCTGCACCAGCTGGCATTTCTGTGTGGAGACTGCTTGCTCTCCCCATCATGGTGTGGGTTTTCTCCGGGTGCTCTGGTTTCCCCCACAGTCCAAACACATGAGCTATAGGTGAATTGGGTAAGATGAATTGGGTAAACTAAATTGGCCGTAGTGTATAAGTGTGTGTGAATATGAGAGTGTGTGGGTGTTTTCCAGTACTGGATCGCATCTATAGACGGTCATCCGCTGCGTAAAACATATGTCAGAATAGTTGACGGTTCATTCTGCTGTGGCAACCCATAAATAAATAAGGAACTAAATCAAAGGTTTATTTATTTATCAGATTTTTGTGACAGCTAGCATACAAAAGTAAAAGAAAATGACAGTACAAATAGAAAATAAAAATAATTAACTGTACAAAATTAATAAAAAAGTAATAATAATATAATAAACCACACTATAACCCTCAAATTGTGCAACACAGTATATGATGTGCATAAACAATATATGATGTGCATTCATTTTACAAATTAAACATATAAACAAGTCAGTAACGAGAATTGAGGTTGCCAGCATGGTGTATTAAGTAAAATAAATAATGATAATAAAAGAAAAAAGACAGGAAAAAAATAGAAGAGAGGGAAAAGGGAAAATATATTCAACTGAATAGGCTGGGGGTGACATTCTTTAAACTTGTGGTTTTATGTCAAGAAAGAGTTGTATGCTTGTGCTATATCAGCACTAGTACTCATCTGGAAGGTACAGACTAAAAATGCAAGATGGGCAACCATACATTCTACAGTAACTACTTTAGGTTTCAGATTAAACATGCTCCAAAAATGGCAACCAAATGTTAGAAAATTTGATCACTGAACCGCGAAGACTATATTTAATTTTTTTCTGATTTAACAACAAATAAGGCATCTTAATCCATTGAGTATGGAATGGGGATTGAGGAGACTTCCACTGCAACAAAATACACAGCTTAGCTAATAATAACAGAAAGGCTATTAATTCAGAAAATAAAATGGTAACTCACAGTCAAGGGGTAGAACTCCAAACAGGCCAATTAACTGAGGAGGATAAATTTTAATATAGATGTAATTGCTGAAAATGAATCAAAAACAGACTCCCAAAAGGGAAGCAAAGCAGGACAGGTCCAAAACATGTGAACTAGGTTTGCAGGTTCAGCATGACATTTGTCACAGTTGGAGTAGCAGGAAACATGTGAGCCAGTTTACATTTGGACCAGTGTAGGATTTCTAAAAGGAGCCAAAATTTCAAATTCCTAAACCCAACCATCATTGAGGGATTAGTAAATTGTTATAAATTGTACAAATGAGACTGAGACATATACTAATACGAATCAGCCACTGAATCAAAAAGTTACAAATTGCCGTGAGATAGTGTTGGTTTAACAGAAGGTATCTTACTATTTTAAGATGAGTAAATTTTTCTTTGTGGGTGAACTATCCCTTCAAACCAAACAGAAGTGGATAGAGAGCAGTGGCTGTTAACTAGCAAAAAAAAAAAAAAAAAAACGCATGATAAAAGATTCATAACAATAATCCAATATGAAAATGTTCTGAATTCATATTATGGCTAAGTAAAATGTTAATTGTTATTCACTACTAATCTTGATTTAAAGACTAAATGACCTTAAATCCCCATTCACTTTGTATGCTCTGTATTCTTGAATCCTGAAATAGATGTAATAGTAGCTTAAATCTAACATAAGTACAGTAGATGGAAACCAGGGGAGGCCAACCATCAAAAACATTATGACATATCAAAAATAAGCCAATATGTTAAAGTTATATAATAAAATAAACGCAAAATGTTTACTGCTATTCACTTCTAATCTTGCTTTAAAGACTAAATTGCCTTGAGTGACCATTCATTTCTTTGGTACAAATAAAGAATGGATGTATAACAGTGCAGCCTCGACAATTGGCTAAATATCACCTTTTATGTTCAAAGAAAGAGAAATGCAACCAAATGGGGAAAATAGGCTGAATGTTATAAATGTGGCTAATATCAGATTTCTAGTGTAAACAGATCATTGTCCTGAACAGACCTGCATGCGCAAAAGTACAACTATGCACAGCACATAAATGTTTAATTAGGCCTATGTACACAATATGTGTACTGAATAAAGCACATTGTCAGATTATGTCTAACATGATTATTTCACAGACAACCATTGCGTTTTATATGAACTAGTTTTGCTAGTACTTATGTGCATTTCAGTGTTTGAAAGCTAAATAGTCAACGTTTTGTGATTGAAAACACTGATGATTTGTCATTTAGGACAACCACGGTGGGCGTCTGTCTGACCAGGAACGTAGTGAACTCATCAAGAGTTATTGAGCAGCCGCAGATTGAGCTGTGAAGGCAGGGCTCACGTCATCTGTGTTGAAATTTATATTTAATATATATAGAATCTGATAACCTAGTGTACTGTTAATTCATTTAGTTTGTTATAAACAACTTAAGGGCATCGCACACCAAACGCGCACATTCGCATGCTATTTAAAACTAAACTAATCAGATGGCGCTCTGTGGTGCGGCAGAAATATGAACAGTGTCCTGAGTCGTGGCTGGGCGCCGCGGACAGCCACCGAGTTGCGGCGCCGGTGTGTGTACCCTAATAGAAACTTATGTTTAGAATTCTGAAATGCGTAGTGCTGCGCAGCGCGTTGCCGAGTGGCGCTTCTGGTGTGCGATCTGCTGAAACTGAAACATTGCCTACCGGCATATTGACATTTTGTACTTGACAAAAAATGTTTAAAAAGGTGGTTTTGTTAATATATTAATTATTTAAGAGAAATTTCATACAGGCCTATGTATTTTCTTTTTATATGTTGCATTTTTAACGAACAATCCTTTTGTGTGGGTTACAGGTTAATGGTTAATGTTTGGTTAACGAGCGCCAGTTGATATTCAAAAAATATTCAAAATTAACAACTTTCAATTTTAGGGGTAACGTATTTGTCCGGTGCTATTTTGCTTTACCACTGGGGTGCAGAGGATGTTTGCAGCATGAACCAGTACAGAATAATGACATGTGTCGATCAAAAAATATGTAAAATCACATGAATTCCTACAGTGCATCTGGAAAGTATTCATAGCACTTCACTTTTTCCACATTTTAATGCCTTATTCCAAAATGCAATAAATTCATTAGTTTACTCAACATTCCACACACAATACCCCATAATGACAATGTCAAAAAAGATTTTTTGCAAAATTTGTTGCAAATTTATAAAAAATAAATAAATAAATAAATAAATATTCACATGTACATAAGTATTCACAGCCTTTGCCGTGAAGCTCTAAATTGAGTTCAGGTACATTCTGTTTCCACTGATCATTCTTGAGATGTTTCCGCAGCTTAATTGGAGTTCACCTGTGGTAAATTCAGTTGATTGGACATGATTTGAAAAGGCATACACCTGTCTATATAGGGTCCCAGGGTTGACAGTGCATGTCAAAGCACAAACCAAGCATGGCAAGACAAAGGAATTGTCTGTAGACCTCCCAGACAGGATTGTCTCGAGGCACAAGGCTAAGGAAGATTACAGAAAAATTTCTGCTGGCCTCCATCATCTGTAAGTGGAAGATGTTTAGAACCACAAGGACTAGAGTTGGCCGGCCATCTATGCTGAGTGATCGGGAGAGAAGGGCCTTAGTCAGGAGGTGATCAATAACCCAATGGTCACTCTGTCTGAGCTCCAGCGTTCTTCTGTGGAGGGAGGAAAACCTTACAATCCACAAATCAGGCCTGTATGGTAGAGTGGCCAGACGGAAGCCACTCCCCGCCTGGAATTTGCCAAAAAAAATTCTCTGGTCTGATAAGACAAAAATTGAACTCTTTTTGATTGAATGCCAGGAGCACAGTGAAGCATGGTGGTAGCAGCATCATGCTGTGGGGATGTTTTTTCAGCAGCAGGAACTGAAAGACTAGTCAGGATAGAGGGAATGATGAATGCAGCAATGTACAGATCCATCCTGAAGAGATATGAAAATGGCTGTACATCGTCGCTTTACATCCAAAACCTGAACTTGAGAAGTATTGCAAAGAGGAATGGGCAAAAATTCCCAAAGACAGGTGTGCCAAGCTTGTGACATCATATTCAAAAAGACTTGAGGCTGTAATTGCTGCCAAAGTTGCATCAACAAAGTATTGAGCAAAGGCTGTGAATACTTATGTACATGAGATTTTTCAGTTTTTTTTATATAAATTTGCAACAATAAAAAAAAAATCTGTGCATCTGGAAAGTATTCATAGCGTTTCACTTTTTCCAAATTTGTTTATGTTACAGCCTTATTCCAAAATGGATTAAATTCATTTATTTCCTCAAAATTCTACACGCATATGAATACCACATATGAAAGTGGCACAAATCAGAATCGAAAAGATCAGATTCCATGCGGTTTAGGCTGTTCACACTGTCATGACAAAAACAGATTTGCGTCACGTGGGCAAAAAAAATCAGATTAGACCACATTTGCTTGCAGTGTAAACAAAGCTGAATCAAAGAGGCCATTACTTTTCATCATCTTTTGTCATTTATATTATTTCATGCCCATGTGGTCTACAATATATTGGAAAACTAGCTGACAATTAATAACTCACATTAATTAGAGCGAGAGCTCTTTTAGAAGGATAGGCATTAGTTCTCCTGTGGCCAGACATTTTTCTGATGCTGGTCATTAATTAAGAGATATGAATTTTTCTGGTCTTCAGAGTTTAACCAGTTCAAGAAAAGGTAGTGTTTTTATTAAAAGACCATTGGAATGTGAGGCAAAGTAGATCTGTTATGTGTAATCCAATGTGATTACAATAATTTTAGTTTTTAATTAATTGTGTTTCCAACCATAGTTTTGCAGCGTTATGTAACACTATTTATTGCCTTTGTAGTACACAAGCTGTTTTTATATATATTTAAATGTTAAATAGTTAGATCGTTAAATTCTTGTTCACATTTATGTTTCCTTTTTTAAATCTATTTAATAATTTTGATTGATTAATGTTGATTGTAATTGTTAGTAAATTTGTTGACTGACTGACATACTGATTGATTAATTTGTTGGTTATTGACTGACTGGTTGGTTGATCAGTTGGTTGATTAATTGATTGATTGATTGATTGATTGATTTGTTGGTTAATTTGTTGGTTAGTTGGTTAGTTGGTTGATTGATTTACTGACTAACTGATTGACTGACTGATGTATTGATTGATTGATGTATTGATTGACGTATTGATTGATTGATTGATT
>CAIGQZ010001197.1:3074395-3098566 GCA_903798205.1 Danio tinwini
ATATATTGAAAATCGCCAAGCGATATCCCCTCATTGTCTCCTGATCCCCACTTTGGGAACCACTGGCCTACACCACTTCATGTAGCTTGTGTCTTTTTGATCTTTTTGAGAGTGTGCTGATGTTTTTCAGGTACTTTATTCTTCGGCGTTCAAAAAAAGTAAAGTACTGTAAGTCATAATTCTTTTAAAAGACACACAACTCTAGAATAATTTCATTATAACTCATGTGTCTCTTACCTTCCAACAGGACTATTGTCTTTGCTTGTCCATCCCTCAGTTTTGGCTCTAGGGACTGGGGGCTGAAACATTTCAGCCGCCAGGGGGTCTAAATCTTCCTCCTCACGGCCGACCCATTCACCCACCACCCTCGGCCTCAGAACAGAGTTATACGACCGAGGGTCCTTTCCAAAGAGACACCAATGTTTGAAGAGAAAGGAACAGACACAGACGTAAACATAAAGCAATTTGTGGTTATGCAAATGAGTAATCAATTACAGTGGTAATAATTAAAGGGAAGATGTTGAAATATGACTCATTATCTATGCTGTGTGTTTGAACAGATTTTAATAATGGAGGATGCGCATGGTGAGCGGTAATAAAAATTCAGCTTTGACATTACACTTTTGCAGTAGTTTATCAGCAACAGGCAATTATAGGAGAAAATGTCCTCTATAATGGCTGTACAGGAAGAAATTCATTTGCATTAATAGCTAAATGTTTTAATATTCATTTAAAATGCCAAATTGAGAACAGAGGGAAGCCTGGGCAAACTGCCAAAGTGACACATGCTATTAAAGTTTAAAACTGTACTGTATTCTGAGAAATGTGAGTAAGGCAGATGTTTTAGCTGAGTCTTCACACAAACCACAATAAAACTAGTGTTTTTCTGCTGCTCCTAGATAAATCAATTGCAGTATTTGATTTCAGTTACTGAAAGATGGGATAGACAAAAAGAACAAATAAGCATCATACCAAGTCAAAGTCATCAGAAACAGCAATGCCTGTGCAAAAGAAATAAATGTCAATGTCATCAGCAAACTAATTATAGACACTGTAAATTAGTGGTTCTCCTTTGGTTTTCAGATTTGAAGCCAATTGCAATAAGTCATATGAGTTATAACAACTTCAGCATACAGTTTATCAACTACATGCTTTTGGCATCATTAGCCCCTTTCACACAATGATACCAGTAAATATCCAGAAAATTACTGGAATGACTTTACCAGTAAATTCAAAAAAGCGATGTTCACACAGGTAAGAACGTTCCGGAATTTTTCTGGAAAAGACCATTCACACATCCATTCCAAAATACCGACAAATTCTGACATCATTGACAAGAAATTACCTCTAATTGGCTGCGCTTGAATTTGTAAACATAGAAGGGGTCGGGCCTTATTTTCAAAAAGGCCTGTTCACACATGATCCCTTTCTGGAAAATTTTCCAGAAAGGTCTGTATGGGGCTATTGTCTTCTTTCTGTTACTTTGTTCAACCTGATACCCTTTTTTGGGAAGGCGAAAACTACTAACCTGGAGGGCAACTATTTGCAACAAAATGGGCTCTATTTTAATGATCTAGGCGCAAAGTCTAAAGCGCACGGCGCAAAAGCATTAATAGCGTGTCCGAATTCACTTTTGCTATTTAAGGGCTGAAACATACACTTTGTGCCTTGGTACATGGTCTAACAGGGTTGTGCTTATTCCTTAATAAGTTATGGGTGTACTTTGAGCATAATGTGCATTAAACCAATCAAAGTTTCATCTCCCATTCCCTTCAAGACTCAGTTGTGTAGCGCCAAAAGTATAAAAGCCAAGCATAAATAATGGTTCAACAGCAGACAATATACAGTATTAAAGATGTTATGTGACTCTCCTAAATATAGAAATACTATATTATGTTTGTAGATATTTAAGAAACATGTTAAGTGAGACATTGTTGTGTGAGTCATTGGAGGAGGCCTTTTCAATGTTTTTAGATTGCAATACCTAGTTCAAACACTTCCATACCTTCTTACTGCACCTTCAAGGTTATTCTTTTGAACTGTTGTATTGTATTATGCATATGTGAGTTTACTCACTGCGAGACAGGTTCTCTAGAGCTTTGCCAAGCTTCTTGCTCTCCAGCAGTATGTGATTGAGCTCATCAAAGTCTCGACTCTCTGGTTTGGTCCTCCAGTCCCAAGTAGGACGCAGTATTGAACGAGGCACTGCAGCAGAAGACAAATAACATACCTTAGAAAAGTGAAAAAAAGATCAAATGCTACTCTTGCACTAAAAACACAATTAGATAGATTAGATCATTAGTATTTAGACAAAAAACTGCAGGAAGTAAGCTTCTCTTTTGATGATATATAAAATAAAAAAAACATATCATATACATACATTTATATAAAGTCATATATAGTTTAGAAATGACAGAAATTAACATTTTACAGGAGAAATACTGACAACAATCACATACTCTATATATTAATATTTACTGGATTTGAGAGTTTTAAATATTTCAGAAGCTTTTTAAAAGAGGCGACGAGCACATTCAAATTAATTGAGAACATTCTGACATTAGAATACAATGAATGGTTTTGACTTTATGAAGGTGACATTTACAGAAGACAAAGCAAAACAGCATGTTCAAGAATACTGTCTTCAGAATGAAAATCTAAAACAAAAATGATAAACTCTGCCATTTCTGTTATTTTGTACTAAGTTACCATGTTAACAAGTTACAATGGCAACAAAACTCAATCAAAACTAATCATTCTTCTTAAGCCTGAAAACTCAGAGTTTGCTCAAACTAAGCCTGTGTAAAACAGTAAACTGTGAAAAAACAACACCAATTTGTGCAACAGGCCTCAGATCATGAACTGCTCGTGTGTGAATAAACACAAAGATACATTTCCTTCCAAAACTGCAAATGTATCTGGCAAAGAAGCTGTCAGTACCTTAGAAATACGTGCAAATGATGAAATGTCACAGCAATATTTTTTTCCCTGATAAATTACAATAAATCTTATTGTGTGTCTCAAATGACACACAATAAAAATGATTTGAATGTCAAACAATACCTACATATTGCTAGACTAAATCAAGCTATTCTCTCAGCACCTACCTACTTTATGCATGAAAAAAAAAACATTTTAAATATATTCAAATGTAATTAAACTTTTATTTTCTGGAGCTGAATTTTAAAGAAAGTTTTACTTTCTTTATCATTCTAAGCCTATTGACAACTGTTGAGAAAAAAAAAAACAAGAATTGCAAATTCTACTATTTTCGCATTGCCACAGTGTAAAAAAAAACATGCACAGATTGTCAGACATATGCAATGTCTACAGTAAGTGAGTCTGACTAAGAGCACTTGCAGCAAAAAGTGTAACACTGCATAATTTAGAACATTCACAACGTCAAGCTAAATGTGTTTGCTACTGCTGTGACAGAGAGGCATTTGCTTTCAGTGCAGTGCATGTTTGGCAAATGCCTTCTGTTCAGGGTGTTTTCCCATTCACCTCCAAAA
Source organism: Danio tinwini (assembly GCA_903798205.1). Taxonomy (NCBI): domain Eukaryota; kingdom Metazoa; phylum Chordata; class Actinopteri; order Cypriniformes; family Danionidae; genus Danio; species Danio tinwini. The sequence continues at coordinate 3,077,908 of CAIGQZ010001197.1, forward strand.
CACATTCCTCAAACCTTTCTAATTGCTTTAAATATGGTCAATGTGAATTAAAAATCACTGTAGTTAATGGAATGTGTTTTGAGTGGTATTTCAATAAAAAGAAATAAAGTAAAATCATTTAAAAAATAGTATAATTCCATGGCAGTGTGATAACACAGATCATCTCAGGTAAAATAACAAGCAGTTTATTAGCTTCTATGCCAAAGCACCACAGTACTAAATCTGGACACCAGACCCCCAGAATGACCAATTAGTGAATTTTATGATGATCTGGGAGATTATTTGGACTAATCTGAAGCAAGTATCCAGGTGCCTTAAGGACTATGCATGAACTCGATTAGCATAAAATCTTGAAAATAAATCAGGTGCATGTAATATCTACAGCATATCGAATCTTCTCTGCACAATTTTCTGCACAGCGAGAATGTGTTCTGCTTTTCTGTCTTGTGCATGAGCATGAAAATGAGAGCTGTTATACATATTGTAACCTGTATCCATGTGTAAATGACACTGTGTTTATTTTGCATGTGCTGCAGAGTAACCTCTGGACTCATTATGTGAAACATCACTGCCTGGAAACCAAAAGCCTACACTATTTTGACACTTGAAAGAGGTTAAATGAATAATTCACAGAAAAAAAGAAGCAAAATTTAGCACGCTCTCAAATCTTATATGCACTTGTGAATATCAGAACTTGACAATGAGAAGTGCATTCACAACCAATTGCTCATTATCTAGCAATACTAAAATGGATACAAATGTTTTTTTATGAGATTTTAGAATATTATATTCTCCAATAAAAAAAAAATTCATTAATTAATGATTTATTTAAAGTATTATATTTGATTATGGATCATTCATTTAGTATGACAGAGAGAATACGAAGTTTGTACTGATGGGAGTAGAAAAAAATTACTTCATTCAGAAACTCAAGCTAAGAAAAATGATGCAATTGGTGCATCCATATTTATATGGTCAAAGCATAATTGAATTCTGAAAACGTGTAAGTTGATGAGATCTTTATAACAATATAGGATAGGTTGCATAAAATACATATGAATATATCATTATATCTCCAAATACAAATAATATAAAAAATGCCAAATTTGATACTCATAGTTTAACAAGATTTTTAAAATAAATTAAATAAATAAACCAAAGTTGCTTCAGTCCAGTAAGTGTTCACCTTAATTAATACAAATAATTTCTATTAGAATACAGAATGCATGTAGTATATGTCTTTGTTTTCATTGAGAGAAATCAAATAGGATACTGTAAACTTTTGGCGTTTAACTTATTAAATGCACTTGACTTCTGTGTATGTGTGTCCTATTACAAGGCTCATATGAGCAATAACTATAACTGTAATTTAGATGTCAGGCAAACAACAAAACAGCAGTGTGAGCTTATAATAAACAGTGTTCTTATGCCTTGATACTGCCACTGGTATTGCTATGCGTATTTTATAGTTGGTGTGAACAGGCTTTAATTTTGTTGCAAAGCCATACACGTTAATACCAATGCAAAACAAAGTTGCTTATGAATCGTTTCTGCAGTTCACAATCTATTCTTTCATTTAAAAATCAGTCTAAAAGCTTCCATTGACAACCAACAGTAGATATTCATACAAGTCTCTTTGTTACATTAAGCGGTTTGAACAACAAACAATTAAACATAAAAAGTCTGCAATAAAGTCATGTTAATACATGTTAATTTATAAACATACCCCTTTAAGGTCACCATGAAATCAAAAGTATTTATGTGTAGTATTTGTTATAAATTATTATATATTATAAATTATAAATGACTTAGCTGTGCGTATCATTATTACAGTATAATTGGTTATTATTTTTATTCATTTGCATCAACAATCGACCTCTTGGAACAGCACAACTTCTCTTTTCTGACTGTATGTTTAGGTTAAGACAATAACTTTAGTTATCATTCATTTATTTATCATTTATTGATCACTCAAACTTCACAAATAACTATTATACACTATTATAAATACAAATTTGTGAACTCACATAATGTACTGTATGTGGAAACCAACACAGGCTTACAAGACATATGTGCTTCAGCCAACATTTTTGTGAAACCACAAAAAAAAATTTTTTTTTTCCCCCTGCAGTTTCTAGATAAAATGAACGTTAGGCGGCAGTATGACACCAGCAACTTTTTTTTCTTTCACACCAATTATATTTACAGAGACATATTATAAACAAATAATGGATTCTTTGTGTGCCGTGCTCTGCATAACACCAAATAAATACAACAAAAAATATTTACATTTGTCTTAACTATATATCTTCATATGGAGAATTTTTTTGGTGTGGTTAGTTTGAGTTGTATTTGTGATGCAGATCGCTCAGGTTTGATATAAAAATAGATAAAAGCTATGTAAAATCAAGGTAAAACTATGTGGTCACAGTAAACATTTCTCTCATGACTGGTTTTGAAAACACTGTTGGTTGGATTTAGGTCAGTGGTTTACTTGGTGATCAGTACATCAAGCCCCGACTTTCCATGAATGTGTACAAGAAAGATGTGTATCTGTAACCAACAACAAAACAAACCCTAAGTCAGTGGTCCTCAACCACTTTTATTATTGCAAACCGATCAACACTTGACAATTCTACCATGGACCGGTGTGTGTGTGTGTGGGGGGGGGGGGGGGTGCACTGCAGTATTTGAGTGTTCTGAGTTTGTCTGAGATAATTACTTGACAAAAATGTGTATATTCCATACAAGATGAAACTCATCAGTCAGTAATTGTCACGTGACTCGCAGTGCGCTCGTGGGATTTTTTGAACTGGGTGGGTCTGGTAGGCGCGAGCGTGTCACCCCGCTTGGTGCGTAAGCCATGCACCTCCATTGAAAAAAGGCTGCCATCATTTGCAAGTTGATCTTCTTGCACAGACATGGCGGACTCACCTGATTTTTTGACAAATGGGTTGCGGATCCATTCCTTGGTAGTTTGTGGGTCCTTCACTAGGCCTTTTCCTCTTAACAAAGTAACTTTCCGAAGATGTTTCTTACTCATTTTGCTGCTTGTGGGTTAAATTTGTCTGCTCATATAACCAAGATGTGAGGGATTACTGTCATTTTTCAAAATAAAAGATTGTTCAGACTTGCAAACATTTAGATGTCGCCCTCTAGTGAATTTTTCATCTGAAACATGAAATGTACACGGAAATGTACATTTTTGACGTTTTACAAAAATGTAGGCTGAGACACTTATTTCCAATGAGCCTGGGTTGGTAAAACCCTCTAAATAAGTCAGCTGGAAATGGGCACAGGCACACATCCAGTTTAAAATGGGGTTATACACATTTAATTTCTCCCTGCTTGCCATTTCCCCCAAAACTGGCCAACAGCTTCCCACCACTCTGGCAGAAATAGAACTGCTGTCAGTAACAGAGCATCACGTTAAATTATTAAACATTCCCAGCAATACATATCAGTCAGAGCTCATGCTGATAGCCTCCATAATGGCACCGTCTAAAGATAGAAGTCATCATTGTTCACTAATATACAGCCAGTCTCGTCTATTTCTGATCTCTGAAGATGCACGACTGATCTCAGATTAACTGCTAGGCGAATCACATAAAACTGATGTAGTGACACTAGTTTCTTTATTGCAGCAGGACTCACATGATTTAGACTCCGGAGACGGTGGGGAAATGTTGGACACGGCCAGGTCACTCTTAGATTTTTTGGGCTTCTTGGGATGGATCTGCCAGGGTTTTTCGTAACCTCTAGAGTCCCGTCTTGTGCCTTTGTATTCTAGAGAAGAATGGAGGAAAAAAAAAACTGTTAGTAGATATATTGGATTTCTTCTGCAGATATTTGATAAGCTGATTTTGGCAGATAGTCAATGCATTGATACCAATACAGATGTCTTTTTGTTGTTGTTTGTTTGTGTGTGTGTTTTAATTAAAATTTTTTTTTAGAAAACTTGAAAATTAAATAAAATCAGATTTTTTATGTATTTAATTATTATTATTTATTTTTTTAAGTGTTAATTTCCAGGTGTCAGGTTTGTTATTTTTATTCACTATAAACTGTATCTTCTGATTATTAAAGCAAATAATTGTTGTGGGTTTTTGACACCAATTAATGCTTAATTCGCAATCAGAACATAATATTTTTGTATTTTACTTACATTTTGTAATCAGCGTAAAAAAAAATCTGCTCCTGAACAAATTACATTTTTTACTGGTTAATACATAATCTATGAGTCTTCTTTCTAATAAATAAATCAAATCTAACTCATGCTTTCATGGCAAAATGTCATGTTATTTGTGTATTTTAATTTGACTTTAAATCAGTCACCATACAGTGACTTTCACAGTTTCTAGTCAACAGTGAATCTTATATAGGCAAATAATAAATTAAATAATGAGTAGATTGCTGACTTTATCTAATAGCTAGCCCTGCCGGAAGACACACAATTATTGCAGGCTTATAACTAGGCCCATACAGAATCTGCATGGGCAGAAATCCGCAGATTTCCACAGATTTTTAGCCCATCATTGATTCTATTTATTTACTTGTGTAAATGTATATTTATTCCATTTTAGAATTTCAGTAATATTATTAACTAATATAATGTGTTCATTTACTCATTTTCTTTTTGGCTTAGTCCCTTTATTAATCAGGGGTCGTTACAGCGAAATGAACCGCCAACTTATCCACCATATGTTTTACACAGTGCATGCCCTTCCAGCCGCAACCCAGCACTGGGAAACACCCATACACTCTGGCATTCACACTCATTCACTAATTTAGCCAATCTTAGCGCCACATTTGACACCATCGACCACAATATTCTCATAGACTGCTTAAATTCTACAGGTGTCCAAGAACAGGCTCTTCAATGGTTTAAGTCATACTTAGCTGACCATTACCAGTTTGGGAATATTAATGGACAGCTCTCACAAGTCAGGCCAGTAAAGTATGGGGTGCCTCAAGGATCAGTTTTAGGCTCTTTGCTGTTTACAATATACATGCTACCCCTGGGTGACATTATTAGAAGACATGGGATAAGCTTTCACTGCTATGCAGATGATACTCAATTATACATTTCAACTAAACCTGATGACATGTCTGAACTGTCTAAGCTAACTGAGAGTATTAAAGATGTTAAAGACTAGATGACCAACACTTTTCTTCTCTTAAACTCAGACAAAACAGAATTATTACTTATTGGGCCTAAATCCTGTACACAGCAGTTCTCACAACTCGACCTGCAGTTAGAGGGATACAAAGTTAGTGTTAGCTCTACTATAAAAGACCTGGGTGTCATATTAGACAGCAATTTAACTTTTGAAAAAATCATATATTCCATGTCACAAAAACGGCCTTCTATCATCTGAGAAATATTGCAAAGTTATGAAGTATGCTATCCATATCAGATGCAGAAAAGCTAGTCCATGCTTTTATGACTTCTAGGCTGGATTACCGTAATGCTCTGTTTGCTGGCTGCCCAGCGTCCTCTATTAACTTCAGCTAATACAAAATGCAGCTGCCAGAGTTCTTACCAGGCCTAGAAAATATGATCATATCACCCTAATTTTATCCTCCTTACACTGGCTGCCTGTTAAGTTTGGTATTGAATATAAAATATTGCTTACATAAAGCTTTAAATAATCTAGCTCCTGTTTATCTAACCAACCTTCTGTCTCGCTACAATCCAACCTGCTCTTTGAGATCTCAAAACTCAGGGCTTCTGGTAGTACCTAGAATAGCAAAGTTGAATAAAGGAGGTCGAGCCTTCTCATTTATGGCTGCTAAACTCTGTAATAGCCTTCCTGATAATGTCCTAGGCTCAGACACACTCTCGCAATTCAAAACTAGATTAAAAACCTTTTTAATCTTTTTAGCAAAGCGTACACTCAGTGCATCACTTAGCGCTAGGACGCATGAGTGTGCCCCACGCAGGTTTTTTTGCATATCGTTTATATACACTATGAACAGCAGCTATGCTAATTATTCTCTTTATTCTATATTTCCACCTGGGGGTACTCATCCCGAGGCCCTCAGACTATGCAGCACCACTGATGCGATCCAAGACCAGCGACAAGATGATCCCAAGGTTTTCATAATCCTGGACCAGGCCGTATCCTGAGCAGCTGCTGTGGTGGTCATGGAAGAGTGGAGAGCATGAGACTGATTCCTGTGACGCTCCAGGGACAGACGAATCTTCGCTGAGGTACAGCATTCTCCAGCCTCCAGCGCCTAAACTGCAGCTCTGCACAAGACGTTTGGCCATTGGAGAAATGGTCGAGCCCAACTGAGCCAGGTTTCTCTCAAGGTTTTTGAAATTCTTCACTTTTGCCAATTGGTGAAGTTGTTTACTCGCACTGTTGCACTGGCTAGCATGGTTCGAGATCTGTAGAGCTGCGCATCGATGAAATTGCTCTTCAGTGTTTGGACTCTCAGTATTGATTATTAAACCACACTGAATTGAGCTAAACTGAACTGAACTGAACTTAAACACTGAAAACTGAACTGACACTGTTTCAATTTACTATAATCTTCTATGTGATTGTGCTTTGACACAATCTACATTGTAAAAGCGCTATAGAAATAAAGATGAATTGAACTGAATTTAATTGAATTTAGTTTGTTCAATTCACCTATAGCGCATGTCTTTGGACTGTGGGGGAAACCGGAGCACCCAGAGGAAACCCTCCAAACACGGGGAGAACATGCAAACTCCACACAGAAATGCCAACTGACCCAGCCAGGGCTTGAACCAGCAACCTTCTTGCTGTGAGGTGACAGTGATACCCACTGAGCCACCATGTCGCCGATGAAATTGTTTATTTGCTTTATTTACAATAACATTTTTAAAGTAATATTTTCTGTCTTTTAGAAGATATATTATAAGAGATACTTGTTTTGTTTACCAAATAAGTGGATCTAATTGGATTTGCATTGTAAACATTAAATAAAAGTAAATTTTTTTTTTTTCATATATTAAGTTTTTAGTTAAGATACTCCCAAAATCATTTTGCACAAATCTGCAGATTTTTTACTAAATTCTGCACAGAAATAGCAAAGAAAATTCCACATATTCTGTCTGGCCCTAATTATAACCAACACTTCATCTTATTGAAAATAATTTTCATATCAGGCCAACATTTACATTTCAATCAATTATCCTCCAATTCATTGAATGTTCATCATATTATGCATCCCTATAGGCAGGCATACAGTGCATGGTGCAATGTTTGCTGTCCTACGAGTTCATACATATTTTTTTCCACACCATTAAGAGAAGTCACAAGGGGCAGCAAATATTGTACTGCTTACAGAAATTAACATCCTTTAATATGTAGATAAATCACTCATGTGCATGTTTTATAGTTCATACGTTCAGTCACTGTTATCTTTTTCTTAGCTTTGTTGGTTCAGTTTTCTAAGTGTTAAAAATAGGAGTTGTTTGGAGACAATTGTGAACCTAGGAGGAAGATTAACAGGGAGAAAACAGATGACAGAAAACAGACTATGGCTAGCTATATCATAGATGAGTTTTGAGTAAAGCTCAGAGTATTCTGTTAGATGATTCCCATCCTATGCACCACGAGTTTTATCTTCTCTCTTCTGGTAATCGATTCCTATTAGTAAAACAAATCGGTTCAAACTTTCATTTATCTCCTCAGCTGTAAAGTTTTTAAATTTAGTATAGATTTGTATTGTACAATGTGTTTTTGTGTATTATGTGTGACATGCTTGTATGCTGCAACCAAATTGCCTTCGGGAAATGTGTAAAGACTGACTGACATTAAAATTACTGATGCTTATATGGTTGTGGCTTATATGTGAGAGAGGAACTTACTAATTCATTCAAACCTTTTTTAAACATGTCAAAAACGTTCTGCTGCTGTTGGCTTTAATTTATGAGGTGTAAAAAAGAGGAAAGAGATTTGAGATATTTAAGATATTAACATTTTGTCTTACTTTTTTTGTCATATGTATATACCCATGGATGAAAATATCCACAGTAAAAAAAAAATTAAATTTGCCAAACAATGCAAAAAAAATCAAACAGATAACAAATGCATAAACTCCATAAAACCATTGTTTCCATCAAAATATGTGAACCAGATTAATGCACTAAACTGGAATATCATTAAAATATCATTAAACATTTCCATCTAATGAGTCAAACTAAATTGTAACTTCCTGATAAACTGCTGCTAATTATCAAAAAGGGAAATGTAAAATGCTGTGGATTTTTTTCTAAGCAGATAAAAAAGTTATCCAAGTCATATCTGTGCATATATTTTTATGTACATTTTCTAAATTTATTTCCATTAAGCATTTTTAATGCAATATTCCAAAATGTGCATAAAATAGGTGGATAGAAACAGCTAATGACAGATTGTTTCTAATTTTTCACAAAAAGAACATACATTGTTATGAGATAAAGAGAGAGAGTGGGGATGGGGTTGTTCTGAAAGCAATGTTTTCCTCTGTCCATGTTTTTGGCTCAGATTTTCACATGACTACTTTGGAATTCACCAGGTCATAAAATCATGTTGTATATCACTTTATCTGAATAATTTTTAAATAAACGCACTTGTGATTTGTGCATGGACATATGATCATCCAGCCATCAAAATTAACAACATGTACACCCGCCTACACTGATAGTGATCTACTTTTTCTTCAACATATATACAGTAAAACAGCTTGAATGAAACCTGAGGAGCTCTCTGCCCACAGTGCTGCAGATCCCGACAGCGTCCTCTGAATCCTGCCGGGACTCTCCTGCTTGGTTTGCAGATGGCCGATGAGGAAAGGAATGGGGTGGTCTGGTGTCTCAGTTATCAGCTTGGTCATCATCTCCTATCAGAGCCAAACAAAGGACCATTAGAGTACAGGCATATGAGCAAATGCCAGGGAACTTGTGTTAAAGTCAAGCCAGTCGGCCAACCTGAATTAGCAGCATTGGCCTGGTTTCAGCATTCGAAAAACTAATTAGGTAATTGGTCAGGGAAAAATTCACACATTGGTATTAAACATTAGATGAGCTATGGCATGCAGGAAGATTTTGCTGGAGGATAACTGGCAAGATGAGAGACATAGTGGAAAACTAATAGTGAGATAAAAAAATACAGTTTAAAAAATGATGGTAGGCATCATTAAAATTTAAAATGTGTTATAACTGATTGGATTATGATTATATACATTTTAAACCAAAGGTTTTTAGGGGACTAGCGGCTACTGAAGATTTAGAGGCTACTGTATAAATGGATTAAAAACAAATTCAGTTTTTCAGAATTTGAATTTGACGGAAATTCAAATATCGAATTTTACCGTTCGATATGCTTTTATGGCCATTATTACTGTCAAAAGGTACCAATAAGCAAACTGTACCGTACCCCTTTTTGGGTACCCTTTCGAAATAGTACCTAGCCCAACAAAACGGTACTAAAAGGCAGGCCAAGAAGAAGAGCAGAATCTACCCTGTGTTCTGTAGTTGTTTACAAGGCCATCTAAGCGCAATCGGTTTCACTTTCTAGAGAGAGAGAGAGAGCTCACGTGCGTGTCTATATTTCAAATAACGAACTTCTTGAGCTGACGATAATAACACCAAACGCAAGTGTGACGCATGAAAAAAACTAAGGAGAAGCCCAAAAAAACAAAGGAGCAAATGATTTTTTCAGCAAACTAAAACATGAACAAACTGTCATGTTTGACTATTACCATCACCTTTTAGACTACTATGAACTTGGAATGACGGAATTACTAACTAACAGAGGTTACATGTGCTGGTGAAGATTAAAGATACAGATGAAAGGTTTGCACTGACTGTGGGCTATAGGTGGCATGTTGTTTTTGAACCCAAATAAGGACTAAATGTATGCTGTGTGTAGTTTTTCTGTAATTGGTAACATATCGGAGACTGTATGGGGCTGTATGTGTTCATACATGTTGCATTTATTTATTTATTTTTTATAATTGCAGACATTACAGTAGGCTATTTTGCACCTGCATTGATCTGCAGTTATAAAGTATAGCTTAACTTTGACATTTCCTCAAGCGAGAATGACGTTGACTGAAATTTCTGTCGTACACCACACAAGCCTGATAAAGGTGACCCGTACTGACCTGTACCATACCTTACCACTTAGTGGAAACAGGCCATTAAAGACACTATCTGTATCATTCAGAAATGCTTGTTAATATTGACGCCGGTGGCCAATAAGTGAACTACAGCCATCAACATTAAACATTTTTCTTTTCATGACACATTAGTTTTACAGTGAAAAATAGCTCTTTCTTGGGCTGAGCAGATGATTAGGTTTGTACAATATATTTATATATTATTGATAAATGATGTCAATGGTATGAGGCAACAGTGTTTATCTTAATATACAACAGTTTAATATGAGTGAATCTGAAAAATAATTGAGAACACAAAGTGAGATGCTGCAGGGAAAGTGCATAATAAAACCTGACCGATTTATATTAAGGGCTTTTAAAATAACTGTTAAGATTTTTTGATGGATCTGTACTTCTGATGTTCAATGTGTGAGATGTGGTGTTTTCCTCAGTGTGTGCCTTTACAGGAAAATTCTCCACTGCCGAATGAAAGTATGTTAATTTCACTGTCAGTGGTGTGTAGTCTTAATTCTGCAAGTGAGCTACCATAAAAATTTCATAAAAAATGAGCACCACCTCGCACATGCACACCAAAGCAGGTAGAAAGTAATAACACCAGAGTGTGTTTTTGCTATAATATTGGTTGTTGAACCATAAATACAGCCTACGTACTGTATGAGGAATCTTACACTGTAGCTACAAGTAAGTGTTATTATAACTAAAGTAAGCATTATTTTTGGTTTTAAATTGTAATGTTACATAGTTAAAGTTTCACATAATGTGTAGCATTACATAGTCAGGGGTGTCAAACTCCTGTTTCACACATACCCCGTCTATAGTGCAGTCTGTATTTTTTGTGTTCTAGGTGTGATTTGTCATGCAACAGTGCATCGATCATTTCCACACTGAGTCCAGTTTTGCTGTCCTACGTGCCGAGAACAGCTGGTTGTTTGTGCGTAAAATGAATGTCATTACTATTTTGTGTCAATCAATGTCATATATGCATAATTATGGTGTAATATGTTGTATAGTGTCCAAACATTGATAAAATAACGATAAATAAACACATTAATCTAACATTATTAACATTAGTCCTGAAAATTGCAAAACCAATATAATTTTCCCCAACATAAAATATATTTGATATATTTTGAGGATGAGGCAGCAAGGTGGCACAGTGGGTAGCATGATAACCTCACAGCAAGAAGGACACTGGTTCAAGCCCCAGCTGGGTCAGCTGGCACTTCTGTGTGGAGTTTGCATGTTCTTTCCGTGTTTCCCCCCTGATTAATAAAGGGACTAAGCTGAAGGAAAATGAATGAATGAATGAATGAATGAATGAATTAATTAATTAATTAATTAATATTTTGAGTATAGAGAGGAGAAACACTTGAATCTCAGCAGGCAATCACATGACACATGATAGACTCCAGGGGTCCGTTCTTCGTACGTGGATTATACAATTAGCTGGATTTGGTTATTTGACGATTTGATTGTTTTGTTCTTCAAAACTCATCCAAGAGTTTCTGTCAGAGCAACAGGTCTGGTAGCTCAAACCTGCTCAGGAGCAGGCTTATTTCATATAAACAATATTAGATAGGGTCATTTCAATCGAAGGTAATACTGAAAGTATGTACCGAATGTTGATACTTTCATACAGTAGTAAAATAGTGAAAAAAAAAATATATTGATATATTGATATATATATCAAGGTTTCTGCTACATTCATTCTATGGCGGGGCGCCACACCAGAATTCATCCCGCCATGGCTACATTACAGCTTCTCATTCAAAACATTGTCGTTTTTTTTTTAATAGCTGGTTATAAAATCACACCAAAACGTATTAAAAGGTAAGTGAATTATATATAAAATTTGCTTTAGTATAATTTGTGTATGATAATAGACATGGCAAATATTCTCATTATTTTTTAAAAGGAAAAGAAAATTAATATGCAGTCATGCACACATTTTAACAGCTAATATGCTGGTAATTTGATGCTTTGCGAAATTTGCAGACACCTTTACCAATATCAAAATGTTTTTTTTAATGCTAAATTAATTTAAACAGCCATTTATTAAGATATAATTGCTCACATGTATAATTGAATATTAATCAGATGATGTCATAACGATGCTGTGCGGTCAGCCAATCATTGCATTGCTGATCACGATTTTGAGGATCTATAGATCTGTCCTTCACAACACATGCAGCAATCACGGCTCAGTTATCTGTAATCTGATTCACAAACTTGTTTAAAGAACCAAAATTAGCCAGAGATCAAGAATGGACCCCAGAATGAAGAATGAACCTCAGAGCAACATGTCAATCAAAAAATGACCAACAGCTACAGCAACTACAACAATCTATCGCGGTTTGGAAAAGTCAAGGTTTTCATACCGCCACAATTTTCTCTTTTTCCGTTCCTAAGGTATGTGTAAGATTTTTTTATTTACATTTTTTTAACAACAGCATCTCCAGCAGAAAAGATATCCAAAGATGCCATTTTAAATTGTAAATAAATCTGTGTTTTTGAAACTAATGAAGACAGCAGAAGTCAATGATTCATTTTCATTATTTGGCCTGGCACGTTTACTGCTCCAAAATATTATAAATGTTTCTCAAAATAAAATATATTGTTTTCGAAGGGGATTTTTTATTATTTTTTTACACAGACATTAAAAATAATATATTTTAGAGCAGTGATCACAATATCGTGAAACCATGATATTTTTATCCAAGGTTGTCAGAATCTTATACCGACCCATGCCTAACTGTAGGTAAGAAAATACTAAAAAGTCCACAAGTTTAAGTGGAGTGATTAATATGCTTCTGGCTTGTTATATGTTTTCCTGCAGTTTTAACCTTAACTGTTGGAATGCATAGATTTGATTGGCTACCAATTGACCTGAGCTGCAGTGAATTTCTCTGGGATGTGTATTTTTCCTCAGGGTCAGACAGTAAGCATCTTTAGGATTATAGTGTGCATTTATCATTTATCAGGCATTGTTTTGACAATACTATGTATTGCATCTATGCAAGTCGACGTCCATTCAGTTGCATTCATTGCTTGGCTTAGATTTTGTGTTTGTAATGCAAGCACATCCACTATCTGGCCCTGAGGAGTCTATTGTTTTCTTCAGCACATTGATGGTCAATTTATTGTGAAAAAAGTGCTAGAATAAAATAAGCCACACATTGTATAAGATAGGGTTAAAAGAGTTGTTGCAAAACATCTAACAAAAGTCACAGCAAAAAAGATCCAATCTTAATTAATTACATGCTTGCTGTTATTTATAAATGGGGTTGATTGTGTCATATTTGAGTGTTTTCTGCATTAAAATGCTTGAAACATTCATTCATTCTCCTTCAGCTTGGTCCATTTATTAATCAGGGGTCGCCACAGTGGAATGAACCACCAACTTATCCAGCACACGTTTTTCTTAGCGAATGCCCTTCCAGCTGCAACCCAGTACTGATAAACATCTATACACACTCATTCACACACATACACTATGGCCAATTTAGTTTATTCAATTCACTTGCACCACATGTCTTTGGAAAAAAAAAACAGAGCACCCAGAGGAAACCCACACGATCACAGGGAGAACATGCAAATGCTTGAAACATTTACAACATATATAAAAATATATTAATTAATATATTAATACTAATTAAAAGTATATATTTTTTCTTCTATGATTGAGGTTATAAAGTCTAAACCAAAAAATGCCATACAATTACTTTGTCTGAAAGTAATTGTATAAACAAGCCTGTTATAAACAAGCCTATAAAACACGAATGCATGCAAAAACAGCTTTTATCACTCTCAGATTTAACTGAAGGGCTTTCCCTGAAACAAAACGTTGGTTCTGTATTACGAGCCAGACAATCGCAAATCAACAAAACGGTAGATGTAAAAGTGATAATTACAGCACATAAGGCTTGTTGGGTAATTAAACTAACCTAGCAACATGGGGTACATAAAAGAGAGCTGTAATTTGTGGGTTTAGCAAGAAGTAAATTGAGCAAGGCTGTGTTAACTACCCCGGGCTCCCTAGTGAGTAATTGCCCTTGCGGTAAACAGAAAAGCACGGCATGGATTAGAATTCACTCCTTTCAACAATGCAAACAATCTGATGCTTTCTGAGATGTGTTTCCCCTGATTGCTTTGGTTAGAAGTCACAGCTAATGAGACAAGGACTTGATTACAGTAAATAGAAGTGTACGTTATTAATATCTGCATTCATACAGACATACTGAAATTTAGGTCAAATCCCTGCAGAGAAACAAGCTACCAAATGGATTTTCTTGCATCATCAGGATGGAGAAACACAGGATCTCTCGATCATGCCGACAGACAGGGGAAATTGGCAGGGGGAGGAAAACTCAACCTCTCTAATAGACAAACTGACTGCAAGCCAAGTTCGATGCCAGCTTAAAAAAAAAAAAAAAAAAAAAAAAAAAAGCACCATTGCGGATATTTCCAAAATATTTCAGCCTCTAGCCATTGTCATTTTGTGTCAAATGATGTTTGGAATAACATCCAGTGCAACCATAGTTGTTTACTATTTCTACAATATATTGTATGTACAGTCGAGCTTGCATGGTAAGCACATTTTATGCATAAAACGCCCAGGTGATTGACTACATTTGCCAAAATGTGCAGGATACAACAGAGACCACTGTGCATAACACTGCATCCCAGAATGCAATGTGCCTGCAATGCAATGTGCAATGACTTTGACCTTCATTTTCGAGTATGAGTAAACCGACAGTTGTTATTTCTAATATTTTCAGACAACAAGTTTCTAGTGATAATACATTCTGTATTAAGGCTTTAAAGCAGAATGGGCAAACTCGGTCCTGGAGAGCCTGTGTCCTGCAGAGTTTAGCTCTAACCATAATCAAACACACCTGCCTATAGCTTTCTACTGATCTTGAAGACACTGATTAGCATGTTCAGATGTGTTTGATTATAGTTGGAGCAAAACTCTGTAGTATTCCGGCACTGCAGGACCGAGTTTGTCCACCCCTGTTTAGAGTATCTGTCAATTAATACTGCAAGCTTTCAGTGAATCGCATACTTAAGGCTTGTATTGTTTTCAAGCAATCACAAAAATTTGATGATGTCCAAAGCCTCATTTTTGCCAGACTGGTTCAGGAATTGGTTCAAATTTTTGCACAGCATCCTCTTCTGAGTTACACAAGCACATTAACTGCCCATTTCTCATTAAATGTTGGCACTTTCCAGTTTTAGAATAATAATAGTCACCAGTCCTCCCTCCTGACACACTTTGTTTACAGAAATTTGCCATTCATTTCAATATAATAAATGTATTGCACATTGTGCCACATTACATATTTTAAGTTGCACAATAATCATATAGCATCAGAAAATCAACATTATATTCATATAAATAGATTAGTCTATGTGAAATGTATTTTTCTAAATTGTTATTAAAGACTTAACTAGCACATAATACAAGCATCCCTAGTGAACCCTTTTGTGAATCACTTTGCTTCGATAAGGCTTCATCTCGCCATCACTACTAATTTCTACAAAAAGCAAAGTTTTAAATCAAAATGATTGATTTCCAGAAAGACAGCATGGTGGCACCGTGGGTAGTACAATCGCCTCACAGCAAGAAGTTTGCTAGTTTGCGCCCTGGCTGGGTTAGTTGGCGTTTCTGTGTGGAGTTTGCATGATCTCCCTGTGTTGGCATGGGTTTCCTCCAGGTGCTCCGGTTTTCCTCAAAGACATGCGGTATACTGTAGGTGAATTGGGCATAGTAAATTGTCCATAGTGTGTGAATGAGTGTGTATGGATGTTTCCCAGTGAAGGGTTGCAGCTGGAAGGGCATCCGCTGCATAAAACTTATGCTGGATAAGTTGGTGGTTCATTCCACTGTGGCAACCCTAGATTAATAAAGGGACTAAGCCAAAAAGAAAACGAATGAATGATTTCCAGGCAAAATAAAAATACATAATGCTGGTGTCACAACTAATTAACAGAGCACTGCATCACTCGCACTTATTTACTCACGGAATGTTTCTCACCTCAAGAAAATTTTTCACTTGAGTTGAATTATTTGAACTTGTGTAGAAGACACAACTAAGGCAAATTTAGCATGTTCGGGGTAAACAGGTCATACATTCCACATCATTCGTGACACATGGCAAAATCTGATTATATTAAAAAGCATTTTGCATTGACTTTGTAATCTACTCCCACAAACACTAAATTTTGCTTTTGGTGGGAACCCAGCATAAGTCTAATATATAAATTTACAAGTCTTTTTAAAAGATTTTTATGTATTCTGAATTAATGTCAGGGCTGCATGATGTCTGTCAGAACGCACAACAGAATTATATAATTTACAAACAGATTTATTCACAAAAGTCAGTCAATAAATATCCATATTGGTAAGGCAAAACACCACTCACATTGAATTGAAATCCCAATACAAACACTAATAACCAGAAACTAAGAAAAAAAAAAATGGAGAGCTTAAATACATAGACATAATGACTAACTAAATGGAATACAGGTGATGGAAATTAAACTAATGATGGTGGAAAAACTGAACAAATGAGGTCAAACAGAAATGATTAAAGTGCATAAATTAAAGGCAGTTAAAAAGCTCATTTATTCAGCCTCTGCTTGTTCCAAACTTGTTTGCATTTCTTTTTTTGTGTTTTGTGGAACACAAAAGAGGACATTTAAAAGAATGCTAAAAATCATTGACTTTGACAGTATTTACATTTAACTATGGAAGTCTGGCTATGTTTCTGTTTACCTATATTGATGCACATTTTGGAATATCACAAAAAAAAGGAAACACCTTATTTCAACATTTTTCAAAACTACAAACTTATCCAATAAGAAAAATGTGCATAAACTATTGAAGGGACTCACTGATCCAAAACCAGTTCGAATCAGGCTTGGAATCTTGGGGCAGCCACATTGTCTTTCATTCATCGAACTCGCTCCAGGGCTTATACCATCACATAACAGTGCGCCAATTCATTCAACTCTCTTCCCCCAATACTCTGGCCCAGATGGACAGAGATGCGGCCGCAATTTTTGTAGATGATCAACAGCTAGACAATTGGGCTTTCAGGAAATTGCTTGAGACTTTTGAACACAGATCATGTGATTTTGTGGCCATGTGTGTGCCCTTGGGACATTATACATCATGCCAGATGGACAAATTTCAGAGACAAAGATCTCTGGCAATTAATGAAAGACTTAAGAAAGACATCTCTTAAATGTTATAGCCAAGGCAAAATTTGATATTTTGAATAATAGCCATAGGTTTCCTTATGTGCCATGTTTATTCCAACCAACCAGGTTAATAATGTGTTGTATTACCCTTAACAGGTTAAAATGATCTGTATGTGTCTGAAATGCTTCATGTTTGGTGTTAAACCAAACCCTTTTTTGTTTGCAATACATTGGTGTAAATGAGAACTTACTGTATTAGTACGAACAGTATTCGTCTTGTAACATTTGATGTCAGCAACTCAGAACAGTCTCCGCTCACAAGCGGGAATCCCAACGACGTCACCCGAAGCCACCCCATCAGGAGCGCCACGTGTTTCTTCAGGCCACCCCGGAGAGGCAAACTCCAGTCCAGAAGACTTCAACAAACTCGCAAGTAACACGAACAACTGTTGTCTCTTGCTGATTTGGTGCATATGATCTTAAGCAGTTAAAGAGAAGTCAAATCTCTGCTTTTGTGGGTTCTCATGTGATTCTAAGATCTAGTACGAAAGACTAGAATTAATTTGGGACGGTTGTTAACACATTTTGCATCCTCTGAACTGCCTGTGTGTATGTGTGTGTGTGTTTGTTTGTTGTTTGCTTATTACGTAGTTAGTTTCATGTATCGTAGTGTAGCTCAATAAATCTTTGTTCTCCTTTTGTAAGAACTGTGTTTTTGTTTTATGTGCTTCTAAGTCATTGCCTCAAGCTGTAGATCTGTTACCTTGCTAAAAGTTATTATCGTTGGCCACGAAAATAATATAAACTAGGTTAGTAAAATGCGATGTCTCTATTTGCGGGACAAATTTCAGATAAAGTGTGAATCTTTTGATCTGATTCAATCCGACTCAATTGAGTCGAATCAATGATTCGAATCTTCAAGATCCGAGTCATTGATATGAGCTAATAAAAATCTATGATAGATCTTATAACGTAGGTTGATTTATTACACTATGATGAAACATTTACTGAATGAATTGCCCATCAAAAAAGTAATTTTGTTTTAACGGATCATGTAGTAACAAAAATGGTATGATGGAACACCAATAATGGAAATATCAGTGGACTAACCACAATATAAAATATCTGAAATGTTGCTTTGGTTAGTCTAAAACCCCTTAGCCAAAGTCTGTCATCAAATGTACTCCGTATTATTACCCCAGAACTGTCTGGAGTGGCTGTGCTTCCAAGGAGCATCTCACATCTCTAAAAGCCACCAAACGCTCATGTCGTTTCGTCTCCTCCCACAGAAAATTTTATTTTTGACATTTGGCGTTGGTTTATCAGGAAGTGGTGATTTTGTTCTCTTTAAATCATTAGATGGAAACAGTGCTTTAATTGTAAAAGTGTTATGCCATACTCCAGTTTTGCAAATCAAATATAATTTGCATTTTGGATGGAAACATAGCTAGCGGTTCCTGGTTTTCAACATTCTTCAAAATATCTTTTGTATTCAACAAAACAAAAGAAACTCTTAAAGATTTGAAACTACTTATGGGTATACTTATTCAGTAACACTTTATAATAACAGTACATGAATAATGATGTATTAATATGTAAACTAAACATTACTTTATTATGAATTCATGATGAGTTAAGCTATGCACTAATCATGAACTAACTTTAACTACAACATGAGTCAGATGAGTTCATGTGTGAATAATGGCTACCTTAATTACTTGTTAGTACATAATTGTTTGTTAATTAATGTATTAATTACCACATTAGTTTATGCTTAATTTAACCATCATGAACTCATGATATGTTAATATATAATTATGCTGTGACTTGGAGGGGCACATCATTATTAACCCATTATTAACTACTAATGAACTGCTTATGCACGTCCAACTAGTGAGTTTACACTGAATAACAATAGAAAAGTGTTCTGTCAACATCAGCATGAACAGGAGCTCAAAGGTAGTTAAGGATAAGTTAATGGTTATGTGCCCCTCCAAGTAAAGTCATGACATAATTATACATTAACAGCTTATGAGTTCATGTTGGTTACATTTAGCTTAAACTTAAATGTTAATTAATACATTAATTAAAAACATGTACTAACAAGTAATTAAGGTAGCTGTTAATTACACATGAACTCATCAGACTCATGTTGTAGTTAAAGTTAGTTCATGATTAGTGCATACCTTAACTCATCATTAATTCATAATAAAGTAATGTTTAGTTTGCACATTAATGCATCATTATTCATGTACTGTTATTGTAAAGTGTTACCACTTATTTTCTGAGCAACTCATCAATTGTTAGTCCTTTTGGACAAAGTCATCTGCTAAATGATTAAATGTAAAATCTGAGTAAGACGTGGGTAAAACATAAAAACCTAAATTGTTACCAACACAGGCTCATTCTGAAAACATAGCCCTATGTACATTTCTGGATATCACAAATTATATAGCCAGAGCTACGCATAGCTGCATTTCATCTTTAAAACGAATGCTACGGGGCGATATGACACCTTTTTCTCACTTACCAAAAAAATAAAAGCTAAAATATAAAATAAACAAGTAAATAACAGGGTGAGAATGTGGTCAAATCTGAAAACATGGTAAAAATCAGGCACTTTTCCTTTTCTGGATTGCTTTTTAAAACAATGCGGTAGGTTTTAGGGAAGGGAATAGGTCAGGTTAATCAGTCGAATGGTCAGTCAGTAAGTCAGTCAGTCAGTCGACAGCTGCCTCTGGTGGATTTACATGAGAACAGCAGGCGCAAGAGAAACTTGAGAACTGAAAAAGCGTACACAGCAGAAAACAAAAACTGCAAAAAAAAACTTAGGTCCTGAAACGTATTTTGCTCTCTCCAGAAATGTATACAGTATAGGAGTACGTAATTAGAATTATCCTGCGTTGAGTATTACATACAGTCAAGCCCGAAATTATTCATACACCAGGGTACATTCCCAAAACATTATATACTATACTGTACATGAACAATCATCTCATTTAATTCAAAATAAAAATAGAAAAATTATCATATACAGGTGATAATAATAATAATAATAATAACAATAGTAATAGTAATAATAATGATGATGATGATGATAATAATAATAATAATAATAATAATAATAATAATAATAATAATAATAATAATAATAATTGGCTGTAATATACATCTTTGTTCTTGCTGACACATATAAAATAAATAAATATAGTTACAATAAATTATGTTTCGTATGTAGTTTCCTGACTTGCTGTCTAGACAAAAATATGGAAGTAATAATTCATTTATGTTTCCATCCTTACTGTGTATATAT
>CAIGQZ010001197.1:3112150-3123915 GCA_903798205.1 Danio tinwini
ACACACACACACACACACACACACACACACACACACACACACACACACACACACACACACACACACACACACACAACCTCTAACTATAGGATAAATAAATTCATTCATTAATTCATTCATTTTCTTTTTGGCTTAGTCCCTTTATTAATCTAAGGTTGCCACAGCGGAATGAACCGCCAACTTATCCAGCATATGTTTATGCAACGGATGTCCTTCCAGCTGCAACCCATCACTGAGAAACACCCATGCACACTCTTTCACACACATACGTACAATTTAGCTTACCTAATTCACCTATACTATACCACGTTTGGACCAAACACATGCTCTAGCCTATAGGTGAATTGAATAAGCTAAATTGGCCGTAGTGTATGAGTGTGAATGCAGGAGTGTATGGGTGTTTCCCAGTGTTGGGTTGTGGCTGGAAGGGCATCCGCTGTGTAAAACATATGCTTGATAAGCTGCCGGTTCATTTCGCTGTGGTGACCCCTGATTAATAAAGGGACTGAGCCGAAAAGAAAATGAATGAAAGAATGAATTAATAAATGAATGAATTAATAAATAAATAAATAAACTAATAAATATCATATTTTAATAAACTCACATTTTCTAAAATCATATTTGGTTTATATAATCATTACGGATTAAATATGTTTATAGCTTAATTGTGAATACATACATACAACTAAACTTATGTTTTACGATTGTAAGTTGCAAAAATATTAACAATAAATGTTTAATCATTAAATCAATGACCCAATCTTCAATCATAACATACAAAATAATACAAAAATATTCAAAAATACATCTAAGACAAGCATTATTTCAACCGCTGCGTTAAAAACTCACTTCAAAAGCTACCTTGAAAAAGATACTTAACTTTTGATTAATAACACTTCATAAGTGACAACAGAGACTTATTCGCCTAAACAATTCTCAGATAAGACACCCGCCAAAACTTACAGTTGAAAAGCGACAAAGCGAAAGAAAGCGACAGACAAACTCGCAAGTCCCATTCAGCGCGCTCGCCCCCGGGGGAAACGCCTGCATGTGGCGGATCTGTGCGCGCCGCCGCTGTCCATGGTACTAGGTCACACGCGCTGCTTTTTAGCTTTATTGCTGTTTAATATTCAGCCCATGCACACAGTACCCGCTACAAGACAGTTGATACATCAGCATTTCGACTCGTGTAGACTGTGCGTCTTACTACAGATGTCTTATGGAGGTAATAGCGCTGGTGGATGACAACGCTATTTTTGGTTCATTACGGTGTGGCGGAAAAGTCATTTTTTCAAGGTGACTGGACTGGGGTGTAATACATTCATACATATTGGTCGACTACTTCTGTATAATGGACACCAACATTTTAAAGGAAATCTGTTTCACTTAGTAGAGTTTTTTTTAGTCTATCACACCACCCAAATGTTGCTGACAGTGCAAAAATATTAAAGGCTGCTGGTGTTTCTGTGCTGTGAATCTCAATCTTTGATATAATAATTCCATATGTGCCTATTACACATTAAATATTTTAAAATCTTCAATGTATTGTTAATATGTTTAAATTAATGCAATTAGTCCTTGTTCTACTGCTGTTGCCTATATTGAAACCGCACTTTACCGCCAATCTAGCCTACTTTTATATTGTTGTCTTTGGATTATTACTTTTTTCTTTAGTTGTATTCCAGAACACAATTTTAACTGAACTGGGCCGAGTTCGAAGCAAAGACAGTAAATAGGTTGATTATAAATGCACGTTTTTTACAGGTACCTGGCAACTAGGGCAGGGTGATATGGCAAAAATGCATTCTCTATAATTATTTTCCATATTGAACGATAAGGATATATATTTTGATATAAGTTGTTAATGCTTCCAGATTTAAAAGACTACCCCAACAATGACTGAAGCGACAAAAATCAGAGGGTCCATTAAATGGCATAACATATTTTCAGCCAATACACTTTCGGTAGCACACTTATATAACACATTTTAGATTCTCATTGTTGCACATTTCGGCTGTGTGACTGGTTCATCAAAATACACTCTCAGAATTAAAGGTACGTGAGCTGTCACTGGGGTGGTACCTTTTCAAAAGGTACACAATTGTACTTGAAGGGTCCATACTGGTAGCTCAAAAGTATATACTAATACCTACAAATTTGAAGAGGAACACTTTTGTATTTTTTAGGTACCAATATATACCTTTGAGGTATTAATATGGACCTTTTAGGTACAAATTTGTACCTTTTGAAAAGGAACTACCCCAGTGACAACTTGCATATCTTTATTTCTGAGAGTGTAGATTAAAAAAGTCCAGAGCTTATCATTGTTATTAACATAAATTTTATCGCGATTTGATATAATATCGTTTATCGGACCAGCCCTACTGGCAACCCAAGTTGTAACGCTAATCAGAACAACTTAATTTACTTTTGTGTTAAAATGTATTTGAATAAAGTGATTTATGCACAGTCAGATTCTGTGCAATCTTTGAGGGTCCAATTAAAGGATGTAACCTACATTCCAAATCGTTACAGCCCTACTGATGCTATAGCCTAGTTTTTAAACCTCAAAATTGGCGGTCCTGTAAATCATAATAGTTTTACACAAAGTATACATCTTATATTATAACTAAATAAGCATTTATTTTAGGAAGTCATTTTGTGGCCAATGATGTTAGCGTTACATAGCATTCAGTGTTACAATATTTTTGTGAAATATAAATATAGAATACTAATTACTTTAAACATAAAATAAATAAATACTTTATGTATTATTGGTTATATAATACCAAATAACCAGAAAATGGTGAAAAATCTCTAAAAACAAAATGTTTTCTCATTGATGTCAGAAATGAACAATTTCAGGTTTCACAAAATTCTTAAAAGAATATATTTTTATACATTACATTTACACATTACACCTTTCGTGTAATGAAAAGGCTCCACATACAGTACATGTGTAGGGCTCTTCATTGAACCACTGATGCCAATAAGCACTTGCAGAAACAATGCATGGCATCAGCCTCGGCTACTGAGAGAAATCGTCCAGTCAGCAGAAAAATGCTCCATCACATTACATCAGATTATTTCTATAGAGTACGCTAATAATAAGAGCAGCTGATTCAATGCAACAAATCAAAGTCCATCACCTCTTTGCAATCATTTAGTTGATTTAATGAAGATGTGGGTGAATGAGTGAACAAGTACAAATATCCTGCTTGCGTTCATTCATTTCTCGAGTGAAACGACCCAAAACACAATAAGATGATCTCCAAATGTATTTGGCATTGATTCAGTTATAATTCAACTATGGTTTACATCTATCTGCGTTCGAGCAAATGCAAGTAGCTCCTGTTTCATTCATTTACAATGCAGCAAAACCGCGCTCTGCCTCCCGAACAGCTTTTGTGGAAAAAGTTACAGCTCACCTCAAACAAGGGTCCGATTTTATTCTTTTCCAGGTATGACTGAATTCTTGACTGCTGTAGAGACGCCATGAGAATGTGTTGCATTAAACAGCAAAGCGTTGAGTTGTCGTCAAATATCGCCAAGCATCTTCAAGCGCGCGGGACTGCGGACGGATGTCTAGCGGGCATTAAGCGGACATCCAGCGCTGAGAGCTCGGCTGCTCATCCAGCACATGCTCAAACTACCAGGGCTTGCGTCCTCCTCGGTTTGGTCACTACCTGATGGGACTATCCCTCCTCCGGTCTCGGAAGAGTAGCTGACGACGGCTTCTTCTTAAAGCCAATGAGAAAGAGTGCATCTTAGTTCAATGTTTACTCATTGGCTGATCAGGTTTTGGAGACCCGCCTTCGTTGTTTACACAGAGTAAGTGCTACTAAACTCACGTATACCAATAAATGAAACGTGCATAATCTAGATAACCATTATCGATTATGTTATAGCTAAATCGCAATATAGATATAACTAAAAGTGTAGTGTAAGTTTCAAGAATAAAATTTCATGTCCAAAAGCGTATAAAAAAAAAATCATTAAATCGTTGACCCAATTGACAAACATAAAACAATTGAATAAAATCTATAAACTAAAAACTATATAAACACTACCACTACTCAGCAGGCACACCGATGTAAAAACAATATCAAAAACATGTCATAAACAGACAAAAATTTTATCAAACCAACATCAAATTGACAAATAACATTGGTGTCAAGAATCGTATACGAGACTGTCCTGTAATTGTTGTTGACGTGTTTTTGACACCAATGTCAGATGTCAATTTGATGTCGTTTTAACATAAAGGTAGTTTCCGTGAAGTGTAGGGATACAAAAGCAGTTACAATTTTTAATTTCAGATGAACAAAAATTTTCGGACTGCATACAGTAGTGTAATATTTTTTATATTTTGTTGGTCAAAAGGGCATCAAAAGTCAAATTCAACGTCAAGGTTTTGACATTAAATCGATTTGAATTTTTGACATCATGCTTGATGCCAATTTTATGTCCTTGTAACATCAATTGCCTGCTGTATGCAAATATATAATTGATGTTAATCAGTGGCCATGCATTCCCACAAAACAATTAATTGCATTTAAAAATGTGAGACGCAGGGTAGTGGATCAGTTTTCATCAGTGTTTAAGTGTTTTAGATTTTAGTTCTTTTTGTATGTGTTGTTTTTTTTTCTAACTACACTATAGCATCAAAACACTCTCTTAAGCTCATCTTTGCATAGAAAAAAAACTCATCCATTTGTACATGACACAAATATGTTTATGCATCCCCCATCTTGGAATGGTCAACATCTCCACTCAAATAGCAAACACTTTCAAATTATATTCCATTTTTTAGTCTTTCATAGTGCACTCAGGCAGTCAGTATATGCATAATACAAATATTATTACTCATCCAGTGTCTCCAGTGCTCTCCAAAAGCTTTGACTTATTTGTAAACATGCTTGCATTGTTTTTGCTGTCTTCAGTAATTTGTTTTTGTTCCTGTTCTGTGTTCAGTTCTTCCTAACTGGCAGTGTTAATGGCAGTGTTGCATTGCACGTCATCAAAAATTACGCATGACCGCCATTACCAATCAAAACTCAAGTGCATTTAAACACAAACACTTAAACACCTTTTAAGTGACCACTTCCCAGCTGGTTTTCCTGTTTCCAATTTCCGTAGGAAAATTTTATACAGATGTTGTGTATTTATAGATCTGTATGTGTAGATGAAAGGGCACAATGCATTTATATGACGGGATGTCTCACTTCTAGTAGGGGCATTATTTTAGTAAGCATAATGTCTAATGTAACTAGATGGGGTTGATTGTTGTGCATATAATCATCACTAAACTACTATTAAACCTTACCAAAGACAATGCAACTTACCTTGTTTTCTCACATCATAGAGTTATTTTATCAGTACAGTACAGTACCATGTGAGCTATTTAGCAAACTGACTACATCAGAAAAGGAATCCACACAGATGGATGGTGACACACACTTTTTTAGTTGTTTGTTTGTTTCTACATATTGTGTGCATTGTTTAAGTGTTTTTTGGTTTATTTGATTGTAATCTGCCCTGTAATCATTGTTTGTGAGAAGAAAAAAAATCCCAGTGGTGGTTTATGTGCTCATTTCACCTTGAAACTCCATCAAAACTTGTGGATGAGAATGTTTTGTTTTTGTGGATTTAGCTAGGCTATCATTTAAAAACCCTCCTTATGCAGAAACCTCAATCCCCTTGGATGCGTTAGCTCAGCTAAAAATGAAAAGGTTTGTTATTAATTGCTCACACTTATGTCATTCTAATCCACAGCAAAGCCTCTCTGCTGTTCGTTTGTGGACAGTCATGGGTCAGACAAAGGAGCTCAGTGAAGACCTGCAGCTGTGCATTGTGGCTGCTCACAAGTCAGGCAAGGGCTAAAAGTCCATATCAAAATGTTTTGAAGTTGCAGTGGCTGTTACAAACACTAGACGTTTCACACTGTAAAATATTTCAGAGGACGTGGTTGGAGGCCAAAAGCCAACTGTGCTGGCCAGGAGGATAGTGTTAAGAGTGTGTCCTGACCTGTCTTTTTGTGAATTGTTGTCCCTGTGCGTCATCTGCATGTTTTCCTGGAGCACATGCCTTTTGTTATGACAGCTCACCATGTGCTCCATCTCTGGCGTGTCTCTTCCCCTCCTTCTTGTTACCCTATTATTATTCTTTCATTAGCGATCAGGGTTGTCACCTGTAGCTCCTTGATTTCATTACCTATTTAATCCCTTTTGTCTCCTCTTCTTTTGTCAGACCATCTTTGTGTGCTGTCCTAGAAACTCGCTCGAGATCCGTGTCCGGATCTTTGTCCTGTCGATCTTTCAGACTCCAAGTACTTTAGTTTTGGTTTCGTTCTTGCCTTTTTTGCTCATCTCTCCTCTGCCCTGTCAGGCCCACCATCTTGGTGTCAGATCGCGCCACCGATCCTCTGTGGTGTTCAGATTCCTACCACATCGATCTTCCGCCCACCAGCATCTCTTCACCTCCGCCTACCCGCCGCATCGTCCACCAAGCGTGGAGTCTAGCCACGCCACCGCTGTTTTAGCATGTGCATTCACCACGCTGCAAGTCCGCCACCGTGTGGCCAGTCTCAGGAACTGCTCCATCAGCCGGGTCTCATCCAGGCCTCATGAACATTTAAGACTGAACTTTTGTTTGCCTTTTTTCCTCTAATTGAGATGTTTTTTGGTTCCATCAAAGATAATAAAATTCTGAGTTTCACCTGCATTATTGAATCTCAGATTTTTCATAACAGAATGGTCTGACCAGACTATGGATTCAGCGGGTGCCAATCAGGTCCGGAATGGGGTGACCCAGCAAGGCATTCTTCTGGGGCAACATGCCACCCAGTTAACAGCCACTTCACAGGAAATTGAGTTTCTAACTGCACGGGTGGCCGAACTCAACAAGTTAGTCCAGGAGCTCCAGCTGAATATCAGTGTAGGCAGACAGGCAGCTGCTTTCCTCCACCCAGAACAGGAGCCACATGCAAACAATCCACCACCCTATGATGGGGACCCCAGTTGCTGTCGGTCCTTCTTATCCCAGTGTTCACTGGTGTTTGCTCTCTAGCCCCGTCGCTACGCCACTGAGGAGTCCAGGGTGGCTTTCTTTATAACTCTTCTGAAGGGCAGGGCTCGCGACTGGGCTACAGTGGTGTGGGATGCTCATGCTCCGTTTTGTGCCACTTTTGATGAGTTTCGAGAGAAGATGACTAAACTGTTTGATCGATCAGCCCAGGGGGATGAGGTGGCTTCCCTGTTGGCCCAATTAAGTCAAAATGGACGCTCCGTAACAGACTACTCGATCCAATTCAGGACTCTGGCTGCTGCTTGTGCGCGAAACGAGGCAGCTCTTCGAGCGAGGTTTCAGGACGGCCTGGATGATGAAATTCAGGACGAGATTGCCACTCACAAGCTTCCCCACGACTTTGATGCCCTGGTCGACCTGGCTCTTCGAGTGGAGCGTCATCTCCATCACCGCCAACATCGCTGCATGACCCGTCTTCCCTGGGGGATGGAGGAGGCAGTTTCAAACTCGTCCCACCCACCTTCACTGGCTTTGGATCAAGAGCCTATGCAGCTAGGACACCTGCGATTAACTACCCAGGAGAAGCGGCATCATCTGGCTAAGGGGTTGTGCCTGTACTGCGGGAGACCAGGCCATCAAGCGGCCCGGTGTCCTTTAAAAGCCTCTACTCACCAGTAATGAGGGGGATACTGGTGGGCATGCTCCCCTGTTCTGACACCCCCATGCATCGTACCTCACTCCCAGCCTCACTTCAATTTGGAGACGGTGTACACTCATGTTCTGCCCTCATCGACTCTGGAGCCGAAGGCAACTTTATTGACAGTAGTACTGTTGAAGCCTGGGGCATCCCTGTCATCCCTCTTTCTTCTCCCATCTCCGTTCGTTCCCTGAATGGTTTTACCATCACCTCTATCACCCATTCCACTCCTCCCGTAAGTCTAGTTATTTCTGACAATCATCGTGAGGTTATCAGTTTGTATCTCTTTGACACCCCGAGTTACCCCATAGTTTTGGGGCACCCGTGGACAGGCTATTCTGGATTCATGACCCCACTGGAGGACCTCCGGTCTTAACCGGATGGGCAAGACGACCCTCTGGAAACTCTTCTGGTGTTTCCTCCTCTCGTCCGGTCTCTCCTACCCATTGCTCAACATCCTAAGTGAGAGACCCCACCACCACCTCCCTAGGTAGGATGGTTTCTGGCATGGCATCCTCTTCAGGAACGTCAAACAACCGGGAAAGCGCATCAGGTTTGACATTTTTAGAACCCGGCTGGTACGAGAGGGAAAAGTTGAATCGGCCAAAGAAGAGCGCCCAGCGGGCCTGATGAGAATTTAGTCTCTTGGCTGAACAGATGTATTCTAAATTCTTGTGATCCATCCAGACCAAGAATTGGTGTGCCAACCCCTCCAACCAGTGACGTCACTCCCCCAGGGCTAGCCTGACCGCCAGCAGTTCTCTGTTGCTTATGTCATAATTTTGTTCAGCTGGGCTCAGACGGTGGGAGAAGTAGGCACAAGGATTCACCCTCCTGTCCCTGGGGACCGCTGAGACAGGACTGCGCCTACCCCTGACTCCGAGGTATCCACCTCAACAATAAACTGCCATTCGGGATCTGGAAGAGAGAGGACAGGAGCAGTGATGAAACGGGACTTAATAACATCAAAGGCCTCCTGAGCCCGACTATTCCATGTGAACGTTACCTTAGTGGAAGTGAGAGTCATTAAGGGTGCAGCGACTGAGCTGAAGTTCCTGATGAAATGCCTATAGAAGTTGGTGAACCCCAAGAACCGCTGCAGCGCCTTTCTAGAGTTGGGGGTTGGCCACTCAGCTACTGCCCTTACCTTAGCGGGATCAGCTTTGATCCCCTCCGTCGAGACTATATGACCCAGGAACGAAACTGACTTAGTGTAGAACACGCACTTCTCTGCCATAACATAGAGCTGGTTCTCCAGCAGTCGCTGCAGCACCTGACGAACATGTTGAGTGTGTACATGCTTAGACGGGAAAAAATTAGGATATCATCAAGGTACACAAAGACAAATCTGTTTACCATGTGCCTCAGCACATCGTTGACCAGGACCTGGAAGACGGCTGGGGCATTAGTGAGCCCAAAGGGTAAGACCCGGTGTTCAAAGTATCCCGTGGGCGTGTTGAATGCAGTCTTCCACCCATCCCCCTCACGTATCCGGACCAAATGATAGGCATTGCGGAGGTCTAGTTTAGTAAAGACCTTGGCTCCCTGTAATAACTCAAAGGCAGAAGACATCAACGGCAGAGGGTACCTGTTTTTAATGGTGCTGTCATTGAGGTCTCTGTAGTCAATACAAGGACGCAGGGAGCCATCCTTCTTCTTAAAGAAGAACCCCGCTCCAGCCGGTGAGGAAAAGGGGCGGATGAGATCAGCTTTAAGTGATTCTTGAATGTACCTGTCCATGGCCTTTCTTTCTGGACGAGAAAGGGAATACAATCGACCCCTGGGCAGAGAAGAGCCTGGGAGAAGCTCGATGGCGCAGTCATAGGGTCGGTGGGGAGGCAAGGATGTGGCCCAAGATTTACTGAAGACCTGACGTAGATCGTGGTATTCCGACGGGACTCCAGAGAGATCCACTGCTTCAGCCTGCAAGACATGAGAGACAGAACCCAGACAGGGAGTAGGGCCCAAACACAAAGCAAGACAAGACGGACTCCAAGATAACACAGAATTACCTGACCAATCAACGTGAGGATTATGTCACCCAGGAACCCGGAGATTGCTGGCCACTATCCAACAGCAATTTTGGTGGCCGGCCATGGCCCAAGATATCAAGCAGTTTGTGTTGGCTTGCACAGTGTGTGCTCAGAACAAGACTTCCAATCGGCCGCCCATTGGTCTGTACAACCCCTCCCCATTCCCTCTCGCCCCTGGTCACACATAGCTATTGACTTTGTCTCTGACTTACCTCCGTCAAGAGGTAACACCGTGATTTTGACGGTGGTGGACCGCTTCTCCAAGGGGGCCCATTTTATCCCTTTACCTAAGTTCCCATCCGCAAAGGAGACTGCTCAGGTGGTAATTGACCATGTCTTTCGGATCCATGGCCTTCCAATGGACATGGTTTCTGATAGAGGGAGGGCACTGTTAAGAGTGTGTCCTGACCCGTCTTTTTGTGAATTGTTGTCCCTGTGTGTCGTCTGCATGTTTTCCTGGAGCATGTGCCTTTTGTTATGACAGCTCACCATGTGCTCCTTTCCTGACGTGTCTCTTACTGCCTTCTTGTTACCCTATTATTATTCTTTCATTAGCGATCAGGGTTGTCACCTGTAGCTTCTTGATTTCATCACCTATTTAATCCCTTTTGTCTCCTCGTCTTTTGTCAGACCGTCTTTGTCCTAGCAACTCGCTCGAGATCCGTGTCCGGATCTTTGTCCTGTCGTGTCCTGTTGATCTTTCAGACCCCAAGTACTTTAGTTTTGGTTTTGTTCTTGCCTTTTCTGCTCATCTCTCCTCTGCCCTGTCAGGCCCGCCGTCTTGGTGTCAGATTGCGCCAACAATCTTCTGTGGTGTTCAGATTCTTACCACATCGATCTTCCGCCCACCAGCATCTCTTCACCTCCGCCTACCCGCCGCATCGTCCACCGAGCGCGGAGTCCAGCCGCTCCGCCCTTTTAGCACGGGCATTCACCATGCCGCAAGTCCGCCACCATGTGGCCAGTCTCAGGAACTGCTCCATCAGCCGGGTCTCATCCAGGCCTCATGAACATTTAAGACTGAACTTTTGTTTGTCTTTTTTCCTCTAATTGAGGTGTTTTTTGGTTCCATCAAAGAAAAGAAAATTCTGAGTTTCACCTGCATTATTGAATCTCTGATTTCTCCCAACAGATAGTGAGAAAGATAAAAAGAATCTAAGGATCACCAGGCACACAAAATCCCAAATAGACAGGAAAAAGTGGTGAAGAAACGGTTAGCAGATAAAAAAACATTAATGTTTTGTAGTGGCCCAGCCAGAGTCCTGACTTAAATCCAGTTGAGAATCTCTGGAGGGAGCTAAAGATCAGGGTGATGGTAAGGAAACCCTCCAACCTGAAAGTTGAAGCTCATCGAGTGAAGACATGCAAAAAAACTGATCAGCAATTCTAGGAAGCGTTCTGTGGCAATAGCCAATATAGGCTTTTCTATTGATAGTCGAGAAGGGTATGAATAAATTTGGACATGCCACTTTTTGTTTAAATTAACATCCTCTTATTATCTTTGAAGCTTGACTATATCCCTTCATTTTGGTATCACTTTTAAGTTATTACTGAAACCTGGAAAGCATTTACTCCATAAGAACTGCAAGCGACAATGAGCCCGGGGAAATTATGACAGGTAAACAATGTTTGTCAGAGACAGTTGCCTACATGCAGAGGCCATTAGTGAGATTTCTGAAGACTTTAACTGGTTTGATAGCAGCTGCGCATTTGATGGATGACAACACAGCACATACAGCAGCCGCCAGTTTCTGCGAACACATGCATACTGTCATAAAAAAAACATTCACAGAGATCTGTGACAAATTTGCTGTTCAAATTTAAACAGATTATCATTAAAACCATTTGCAAGAATACAGCCACACTTCTCAAAAATGGCTAATAATACAAGCAATATGATTGTATTTTCTTTTATTCAATTTAAATTGAAATTATTACAGTTTGACATTTGATGTAAGAATGGGATAATCAACCTGATTTATATAAATTTATATATATATATATATATA
>CAIGQZ010001197.1:3133915-3155578 GCA_903798205.1 Danio tinwini
ATACGTTTTTTTAATGTATCTTTTAGATATTCTAATTATATATGCACACTTTATATGTAGCAATACTAAATATTTATGGAATTTATCATTTATTACATTAAACCTGTATAAATAAATAAATAATGTATTGACTTTGTAATGTATGCATTATGTAAAATATAATGTTATCGCGTGTGTGTAAATGTAATTAAAAGTAATTATTAAATACATTTCATAATGTTGTATATATGTTATATTACATATCATGCATAATATGTTATATGTATACATTACATATACTACACTTTTTATGTTAAATATATTGTTTATAAAATTTGTAATACGTTTTTGTAATGTATGACTTATGTTTTGTATATGTAAAATATGCAATGATATATTATAATACATATATAAAACGACATAATCTGTATTCTTATTTATAAACCAAAACCCACATATCTGTTAGAATTAAATCACACAATGGATGAAAAAAATCACTTCATAAACTAAATATGGATTGGTTGGTACTTTTATTATTACATAATTAAATAATTAATATAATCATTTCCTCCTTCTGAACAGATAATCTATTTTGGGACTTTTTCCTCTTCACTTGCTCAAAGCAGCCTTTATGGCCTTCATGGCTCATATTTCACATGAAAAGAGCACATGTAGAGCTGAACCTGGGACTTACAACCCGTATCCGTCACGCTTCACCAATACTGGCCTTGTCAGGTGTATTAGATGGACTTGTTTGTAATCGTAAATTAAAATGTAAAACATTCATACTCATAGAACATCTGGAGTCGTTCTCCGTGAGTTAAAGCCCCATCCCACTTAATGAATCACGGGCCTGATTTACTTCATAAAGCTAGCACGACAAAATGAAAAATCACCACCTGCGCTTTGACGTAAGAAGGAAAATGTGTATCTTGCACATTTTACAAACATTAGCGCTTTCTGTAAATAGCTCTGTGGGTGGGTTTGACGTGTGGCATTTCGGCAGGTGCATCTGGAGCCGCTGGATCATCAGCAGGAGAGAATACTGACGCATAAACACTGCTGTAGGAATAGACAAAGATTCAGCATACAGCATAACTGCACGCTTGAGCACTAAAACATTAGCAACGCCCATAAGCTCATTCCGACAACCATTCGGCTACACAGCTGATTCTGAAATGGCAGGTACAGTTGAAGTCAAAATTATTCACCCTTCTGTGTGTTATATATATATTTCCCAAATAAACAGAGCAATGCATTTTTCACAGTATTTCCTATCATATTTTTTCTTCTGTAGAAAGTTTTGTTTTGGCTAAAATAAAAGCATTTTTTTTAAAACAAGGTCAATATTTTAAGGTCAATATCTTAGCTATATTAATCTTGAATTGATACAGAACAAACCACTGTTATACAATGACTTGCCTAATTACCCTAACTTGCCTAATTAATAGTTACGCCTTTAAATTGCACTTTAAGCTGAATACTAGGATCTTGAAAAATATGTACTGTCAAATATTGAAATAATACTGAATAATACTATTAAAATATGATGTATACTGTCATCATTGCAAGAATAAAAGAAATCATTTATTAGAAACTAGTTACTAAAACTATTATGTTTTGAAAAATATAACTGGGCTAATAATTCAGGGGGGCTAATAATTCTGACTTCAACTGTACATGTGGTGTCCAAAGTCATTAATTCTTTCATCTTTTTTCAAACAGTTATTTGCTTATTTTGTAATTAGGGGTTTAAGTGTAGTGTTGAAACTATTGTTATTGGTAAAAAAGTCCAAAGGTCACTTTTCAGACCTAAAATGATTGGGCAGACTAAAATGTAAGTCATAGATAGATACTTGAAACTTTGGCAGATGGTATTACCCATCCTGTGTTTTTATGTCAGAGGCTCACCCTGATTGGTCGAATTGTGGTGCTACAGTGGACCAAAACACATAATCGCTCAAAGCTCCTCAACTGCCGGACACAACCTTGTATTACTGGCTTAAGCTCTACACCTTGTATGTGTCAGATCTGGCTACCACTGTGGCAAAATTTTTGAGTATTTTGCAATTTTTGGAAAAAAAACAATTTTTTTGCAAACTACTCCAGGATTTTTACTTGATTTGAACCAAAGTTAGTCAGATGCTAAAGTTATCAAAACTTTTATGTCTACTTATAGACATTTCTATTCAGGTTCGCCAAAGGTGAAAATGCTAGGGACACATTGACTTTTATAAACTATTTTCTTTCTACTTTGGAAGTCAATGGGTCTGAGCAACCAGCCTTTTTCAAAGCATCTTCTTTTGCATTCAACAGAAGAAATAAACACAAAGTTTTAAAACCCACACAAGAGAGAGTAAATGATAAGGACGTTTTAATTTTATGGTAAACTAACCCTTTTAAAATCTGCATGACATAATTTTATTTTCCAATTCAATAGATTCATTCAAAAATGCAGATTGGTTCATCCATTAATGAAACAAGTGAATTTTTTGAGTGATTCACGGAATCATTCATTG
Source organism: Danio tinwini (assembly GCA_903798205.1). NCBI lineage: Eukaryota > Metazoa > Chordata > Actinopteri > Cypriniformes > Danionidae > Danio > Danio tinwini. The sequence continues at coordinate 3,136,414 of CAIGQZ010001197.1, forward strand.
GAACCAATACAATTAGTTACAATTAACAAATAATTAACATTTGTTTAGAAAAAGGCAATTAATGGTCCCACGTTATTTTAAGTGGCCTTAACTAATATGTACTCACACTGACAATAATAATTAATTACAATGTACTTACTGTGTAAATTCATGTTTTTACATTGCTCATTTATGCTTGATTAAATATTTATAATACATATAATTTAAATTACACTGTTGACCATCCCTTACACATTAACCCACATTTAAACCTACCTATACCACCAAACCTGTCCCCAACCCTACCTGTATCTCACCTCAAGAGCACCAAATGTGCGCTGCGATACATTAACAACACATTAAGTACAAAATATTTATATTTGAATGTAAGTACATAGTAGTTAAAGACACAAACTGAATCCCAACAAAATGTTATGTAGTGTATTTGTCAGTTGTGTAGTTTTTTTAGCAATTCTCATTTAATCCAGAGTCATGAAGTCATGAGACAAAAAAGTATAGTGATTTTACACATTTGGAAAATTAGTGGCCTTTTCATATGACCTTGTTAATAAAAATAAGTATGATTTTCGAATAAGTCATGAACGCCCAACCATAAACACAACTGCCTTTAGCTCTTAAGCAAAACTGTAGAGAAATGTAGAAAAGAGCTCTTGTGTATTGGAATTAGCCAACTCAACATAGTCCTAAACAGCTGTGTTCAGCTCTAGTGTACAGGTATTGTGTCTCACCGATGAATGCTGACCCGTGAGTGCATCATGGCACAGTCAGCACCACAGTCAGTCCCTTATCATGTCCTGATACCATCAGCAATTACACTAGCAAAGTCTCACCATTGGCCTGCTGTATGCTTTCCTGCTGCTTTAAAAGACAGCTGGACGTTAAGGGGAACAACTGAGATATGAGAGGCAGAGAACACAAAAAGCTCTTGTCTACAGACATGGCAACGATTAGCCTACTTCTTGATAAGCTTTTTTTCAACAATCACTTCTGTAATAATATGGTTAACTCATTTCGGCAGTTCAGCAGTTTGGTGTTTATACATAGAAGGTGAATAATGGAGCTATTTGTCAGTGTCCCTTTCCTGTCCTCAATGAGTTTGCAGGTTTTATGATGGATGAGTCTCTTTTGAGTCTCGCTGTGAGGTACGAATCACGCTGAATAATAATAAATAGCCAACCAGGGGGAGCTCTGACGACAGTCATTCATATTGATATTCATAAAGTTATTCTGGAGCATGAAGTAGTGAAGGTGAGGACTCGATAAAGTATACATTATAAATTCAGAAGGTTTAAGATAAGAAATATATACTTATAAATTTATCAAATTTACAAATATATATAACACTTAAATGAATATAATGTTATACTTATGGAGTATTTTCAATGTCATCAAATGCAGTGGTGTGACCTTGAAATCTGATTATGAAAAAAAATTATAATTAAATAAACAGGTATATGCATCAGATTTTATATTTGATGTGTACTGTATGTCATTTTACTTGATTTTAATTTATATTTATTTAAAATTACTTAATGTAAATAGTTATTTTATTGATTTTATGACTTTAATTGTTTTTAAATTGCAATCATATTTACAGTAAATACTTACATATTGATAGAACTGGAATATTAAACTAATATGAGCATAAGCAGCATTAATTTTACAATATATAATATATTGATTTGCATACAAATATTTGCATATATAATAAAAAGCATATATACTTACACTCACCGGCCACTTTATTAGGTACACTTGTCCAACTGCTCGGTAACGCAAATTTCTGATCAGCCAATCACATGGTAGCAACTCAATGCATTTAGAAATGTAGACATGGTCAAGACGATCTGCTGCAGTTCAAACCGAGCATCAGAATGGGGAGGAAAGGTGATTTGAGTGACTTTGAATGTGGCATGGTTGTTAGTGCCAGATGCGCTGGTCTGAGTATTTCACAAACTGCTGATCTACTGGGATTTTCATGCACAACCATCTCTAGGTTTTACAGAGAATAGTTAGAAAAAGAGAAAATAATGAGCGGCAGTTTTGTGGGCACAAATGCCTTGTTGATGCCAGAGGTCAGAGGAGAATAACCAGACTGGTTTCAGCTGATAAAAAGGCAACAGTAACTCAAATAACCACTCGTTACAACCGAGGTATGCAGAAGAGCATCTCTGAATGCACAACACATCCAACCTTGAGGCAGATGGGCTACAGCAGCAGAAGACCACACCGGGTGCCACTCCGGTCAGCTAAGAACAGGAAACTGAGGCTTTAATTCGCACAGGCTCACCAAAATTGTACAATAGAAGATTGAAGAAGCACTGCCTGGTCTGATGAGTCTCGATTTCTGCTGCAACATTCAGATAGTAGGCTCAGATTTTGGCATCAGCAACATGAAGCATGAATCTGTCCTGCCTTGTAACAACGATTTAGGCTGGTGGTGATGGTTTAATGGTGTGGGGGAAATTTTTGACACATTAGTACCAATTGAGCATTGTGTCAACCCCACAGCCTACCTGAGTATTATTAATGACCATGTCCATCCCTTTATGACCAAAGTGTACCCATCTTCTGATGGCTACTTCCAGCAGGATAACGTGCCATGTCATAAAGCACAAATCATATCAGACTGGTTTCTTGAACATGACAATGAGTTCATTGTACTCTAATGGCCCACACAGTCACCAAAACTCAATCCAATAGAGCACCTTTAGGGTGTGGCAGAACGGGAGATTTGCATCATGGATGTGCAGTCGACAAATCTGCAGCAACTGCGTGATGCTTTCATGTCAATATGGGCCAAAATCTTGGAGGAATACAGTATTTCCAGTAGATTGTTGAATCTATGCCACAAAGGATTAAGGCAGTTCTGAAGGCAAAAGAGGGTCCTAACCAGTCCTAGTATGGTATATCTAATAAAGTGGCCTGTGAATGTATTTTATTTTAATTGAATACATTATTTATTCATTTTAAATTTTCTTGGGTTCATGAAGTTATTCAAATTTGCAGTAAAATAATGTAAGTAGTGTAAGTCCAGGAACAATAACATACATATTTTATTTGACATTTCCTTTTTTGCCTTCTTTAATTATTACTTTAAATGGTTAAAAATGACTGCAATTGACAGTAAATATACAGTATGCCCCTGAAAACCGAAGTACACACACTGGCCTGATACTCACAGGCCTAATGTACTCTTGTAAAAATTATCTGTCTGGACGTGACTGAGCTTCTGTCAAAGGCTCTCAGGTCTTTAGCTCTCAAGACTCAGGACCACCTTGAAGTTTCATTACTTCTATTATACAACTCTCACACAGCAGCTCCTGTCAGCTTCATCCATAACCTCATGAAGGACACTTCAAGGCTAGGCTGAAAATGGCCAGAAAATGACTAAAAATCTCCCACTTTCTAAATGAAAGGCAGGCTTCAGACTTCATTTCATGAACATCTATCCTGCTTCTTCCAGACCAGCTTATGCTAACAGCCATGTAGACAAACCAAATTAGAGAAAGCAAAACCAAGGCAGTTAAGCTTGTTACATTTCCCAAAATAATTAAACAGGCCTTTGATAAAAAAATAAATAAAATAAAAATAAAAAATCCTGAGCATGGTGGTCTAACGATTTGATTTTTTTTTCCCCTTCCTGCAACTGTAATTCCCAATAAATGAACTGGGTCAGTAACATACGGAAAGCAGAGGTGGATATTAGCTTATCTTTTTCTCTGCTGGAAATGAGGCTTCGAAACCAAACCACATTTCCCAGTAGAAACGTTAATTGAGAAACAGTGGTTTTATACAGTCTATTCTGCAGAAAGCTATCTTACAGTAATGTTAAGTGTGTACAGCAATAAGGTGCTTCTTCAACCATGTATGGCCAGAGTTTGGTTTGTATTTGTTTAAAACTAAGACATTTCAGATTTTACAAGTGACTTAGGAGTAATTTTGCAAAATTATGCAAAGAGTGTGAAACTATTTGATTAAGTTTTTTGTCTTTAGGATACATACTAAATGCTAAGTATATGATTAGCATATATAATTATGATATAATCATAATTAGCACTTGTAAAACAGAAGAAATAAAAAGTTTTTATTTAAAAGTTTTCATTATTTGAATTAGATCAATTTCCAATACAAATACAGTAAGATATTGCAGTACTGTTTGGTTTACTGTAAACTAAATCTTGAATTACAATATGCCAAGATCAAAATACAGTAACCTTCTGTAACTTACTGTAAAATACTAATAAGTGAGAAAATTAATTGGTTAAATAACATTCCCAACAGAGTCATAATAAATGAATGAAATAATAGAAAAATATTAGGATTATGTATATGTACACAACCATTTAAAACGTATTCATAAGTCAAGTAAACTATTAATATTTGTAATTAATAGTAACTCATTTTGATAAGACAAAATCCCAGTACTTCAAGAACTGATAGATCAAATGTGGCAGCACTTTTGACTGTATTTTTCTTGCACTGGTGAGGAAAATATACTTTCAGCAACATAAAAACTTATTGGATACATTAAACTAGATAGAGAGTGATCAATGTGTATCTTAAAGTTTGGTGAACAACAACAACAGCAAAAAACACCCCCAAAAAAGAAACATACCTGCTTTCTCATGACGTCAGTGGCTTGCATGATGCATCGTGGGGGCAAACCATGATTACGTGCCAAAAGAATGGCTTGCTCCAGCGTGACACTCAATGTACATCTGCAAGACACAAGACAAACCACTGCTCATCATACACTGCACTTTTTAATGCTAAATCATAATTCTTTATCAAATGCAACATATGTTTTAGCATTATGATGACAAACATTATACACAATATTGCTATATTACATCTGTGTTTAACTGTTTTATTTTAAGTCTTCAAGTTAATGTCGCAAGTAAAAAAAAAATCATAAAGATAATTTAAGATCGTAGACAAAAACAGGCAAAAGGTCAGGCAAGGAATCAAGAACGGGAAAAACAAGGCAAGAATCAAACACAGAAAGACTAGAGCAGATAACGCTTCACAATATATCAGGGTATAACCAAAAAAAACTCAGCAATGTGAGTGTCAATCTGAGCATTTTATATAGTCTGAGTGATCAATCCTTGAGCAGCTCCAAGCTGTTTGTGTGTAATCAAAGGTAAGTCGGAACAGGTGTGTGTGTGGTGCCTGAAGGGAGTTGTAGTTTATATGGTGGCCAAATTGTAGTCCAGGCAATAATGCATGTTTTCCAGCGATCTGCAAAGCATAGCTCACTGGTGATCATGACAATAAAGCCTGGTTTATACTTCTGCATCGAGTGATTGGTGTGACCCACGGTACCTGCCTTGCGCAGTGCATTTATACCTCTGCAAGCTGTTTTGTTGCTCAGCAATAACACTTCTGAAACGCTAGCTGGCAGTGAGGTTTTTATGTTCCTCTGTGTCGAGTTTCTTCGCTGGTATTTTTTTTAATGCTACCTTAATGTCGATCTTCTTGATGTGAGGCAACAGCACTACCTACTCTAATTCATGTTTCAGAATGATTGAAACAATATTTGGGCAGATCTGCATTCTAATTGGTCCACTAGTTAGTTCAGTAATCCAATCACATGATCCACTGAGGCAAAATCACATTGTGTTTTGTTTGTTTGTTTGTTTGTTTGTTTGTTTGTTTGTTTGTTTGTTAGTTTGTTTGTTTTGTGTTGCTGATGTAGGAATGTATTTGATAAATTTAATGTTATTGTAGCTTATTTGTAGTTTATCATATTGGATTCATGTTTTAAGACTTTAAGAGCATCATGGCCTTTCCCTCCTTTTTTTAATGCCACATTCCAAAAATACATATAAGGCCACTGTTGTCCATGGGAAGTGTGGCAGATTCTGGCTCTATTAAAAAAGTGGAGACATTTAACAAGCCAGGCTCATGTCTCATTTGTCTGGCTAACAGGACGGCCTGTCAGATGTGCTGTCATTCACCGTGATAAAGCGTGACATGCGCTTTCATTCTCTGAACATGTGTCTGCCACTCTCATCCCATTAACATTTGAACAGACAGTCAGAGGGCAGAATGGACAAACAGGTGTGAGAGTCATACACCCAACTGAACCGTCCCAGGAGACCAATGAACATACTCAGAGAAGACTGATAAACATGTAGTGTCTAAAGGAGGAACAGAAAGTGTCCACTAGATATGAGCGGGACAGGAGCCAACTGAGATGAAAGATGTGATACACAACATCAGCCCAATTAAAAGGGCAGTTTAACTTTATGAGATACTATTAGACATGTCGATGCTCAAGCTTTGGGTCAATAGAATGAGAGAGCACTAGAACAGTCATAATAAGATATAATCCAATTGGCTGAGTTTGTAAAGAAATGAACTTTATTTCCTTATTGTGATTTTATATGAGATTTTATAGTTTCAGAAAATAGCCTATTTATTAAATAAAAAAAAATATGTTATATTTATTTAGCCTACAGAATATAGGTTATTAAATTATATTTTATTTATTTATTTAAACTATATTTAATTAAATTACAATCTGTATTTTACCATTAGTTTTGGCTTTAACAGTTATTTAACAGTATTGATAACTAGCCTAATCAAAGAACATTTTACTGAGCTCTGTGAAAAGTTATTTTATTACAGTCAAAAATTTAATATTAGAGCCATGGCTGTGGCAAGTTGGCAATACTGTCTAAAATGAAACTATATCTCTTATCAGAAAACAATAAACACAATTATTACAGGCACAGCACTGTTTTAGATTTTAGCAAATATGAACAAAACATGGAGAAAACACCTCCACCTACCACGGAGAAATAGCCACCAGCGGCATCGAGTTCTCCGCCTTCAGAATTATTAGTTTGTTTGTTAGTTTATTTATATAGCACATTTTTTACAATACAACGTTGCCCAAAGTGCTGAACACAATCAATACTAATTAAAATAAAACCTACATCACATACAATTAAAACACAAGGCAAACCCCTCAAAACCCCAGAATTGGCAACTACTGAGAATGATTCTCAGCTGCCCCCTACTGGTAATGTATTTCCTGAGTCAAAGCTTTTCCCTGAGTGCTGCAGCTAACTGCAATTAGTCATGGCATTCTCTTCCCGGAGACACGCATTTCCAAAGGCCCCATATGTACATTGGGATTTGCTTATATCTTCATGTGCCATGTTATTGTGGTTAAATATGATATTATACATTAAATGTAATAAATTATGACAACACCAAAGTCAATTATTTATAATAAATAAATGTAATATTCAAAAAACAAAACAAAAACTTTGTTTCAATGGTGGAACATTCTGTTTCTGTCAAACTAAAATCAAACAACAAATTATGATATTTAATGCTATAACTAGATGTAGTAAGACATTTGAATGATAATCATGAGCAAAGCTAAATTTTTATTATAGTTTGTTTTAAAAAATATTACTTCGGTAGTCCTAAAAAATAGTATGAAAAAACCCCCACAAAAAAACAAAACGCTAAACTAAACTAACACTAAGCATAAAAGAGAAATAACAGCTAAAACTAAACAACATAAAAAACCACCAATCATCATCATCGTTGTCATTAAAAACTACAAAAACTATATTTCCAGAGTTCAAACTGATTAATTATAAAGCGTGTTTGGCATGCTGTCCCAGGAGAACAAGTAAACTCTGTCCAGAAACGCCTACTGTTCAAGTACAGGATTTGAACCAGTAACATTCTTGCTGTGAGGCAATAGTGCCAACCACTGGGCTGCTGTGCCGCCCTGTCAGGGAAAGGGGGAGGAGTAGGGGTGGAAGGAATGATTCTTCAAGATGAATATAACTAAGGTAAAAAAACTAAACTCTGGTTATTTATAATGAGTTAGAAATCATCCGATTGGTAAATCATGCATTGCTACTCCAGGACCAGCTGTGGTCAATCATAAGCACGTGATCCTCTGGAAGTTAGTTTATAAATAAACTTCACTTAGTATCGCAATAACTAGACATATTTCAATTAGTTTACACAATTAAAATCAAAAATAGTCCTAAAACACAAACATTTTGATGAAATTCTAACATTGACAGCATTAAACTACACTAACACAGAACACAAAATGGGAATAAAAACTATGATTACAATTAAGTAGCAACTACAAATCCATGAAGTAAAAGTGATTTTTTTATTAGTTTTTTTTAAATGCTAATACTATAATAAATTAAATACAATTAAATAAAACAAAAACATAATTTAAAAATTAGAACTAAAGAAACTGACTATACCAGCCAACCAGAATATATGTATTATTATTATTATTATTTTTATTTATGTTTTTTTGGAGAGAAAAATATGTATCTTGAAAATTGCAGCATTTCCATCAACACAGACTTATTAGAACTATTTGATTCAGCTTATATTTTTGTGAAACTAAAAAACTGTACGTCAACATGTTTGGACTGCAATTTCTAGGTAGACTTAACACTATTTACAGGGTCATAAATAAGATAAATAGACAAATAATATTACTTTCACTCAGTTCTTTACATAACGGCAAATAAATATCACAAAACTTAATATTGTTTATGATTTATAACTGAATATCTTTGCCTCCATATTGGCAACTTTTCTGGTCAGTTTTCTTGGCTGCTCGCTTTGTACAAGGTTGTACTTGTGATGCAGAGAACTCCATAAAGATATTAAAGAAATGTAAAATCAAGGTAAAACTATGTGGTTGAAGTGAATTTTACTCTTACAATTGCTTTTGAAAACACTATTGGTTGGGTTTAGAGAAGCGTTTAGGTCAGTGGTTCTCTGGGTGATCTGTACAACAAGTTCCACCTTTTCATGAATGTGTACAAGAAAGATGTGGATCTGAAATTTACAACAAAACATACCCTAAGTAACTTAATTCAGATTGACAAAAATGTAGACATCGCCCTCTAGTGAATTTGTCATCTGAAATGTGCAACGAAAAGTGCCCAGAGCAACATAATTTACATTTTACAAAAATGTAAGCTGAGGCATGTATTTCCAATGAGCCTATGCTGGTTTCCACATTGAACTGAACAGAACATGGAGAAAAAATATATCTTGTTCCAAAACCCGAGAAGCCAAAAGGGTTTATATAGAACAACTAGACAAAGTCAATGAGTAGAGCCTTGGTCAGTATGAGACCAATCTAAATTATTTATTTAATGCTATTTAAAGAGACATCAAAGTAATTTTAGATTACAGAGAACATGAAGGAAGCTCTGATGAACAACAACCCAATGTCTGACACTGACCATTTTATTACCTGTGAGGAAACTGCCGAGCTGTAACACAAATCATCCATCAAAAAGATATTTGGTTATTTACTAGCTTGTACACTGTCAAACTGTCTACATCCATAATGTGTCAGTCTGACATTTCCATCTGGCTTTTGCTGATACATAAATACACACTCTTTTTACCAACAGAAATGTCAAAGGTGTGTATTTAAAAATATATATGTAGCTTGTTTAAACTATTTGCTTTAAATAGGTGAAACAGCAATTGCTGAACACTTTATGTTCGATTCATTTACATTTCTTTATACATTGAAGTCAAAATTATCAGCCCTCCTGTGAAATTCTTTCCCAAATGTTTGCCAAATGGTGTTTAACTGAGCAAGACATTTTTCACAGTATTTTCTATAATATTTTTTCTTCAGGAGAAAGCCTTATTTGTTTTATTCCGGCTAGAATAAAAGCAGATTTAATTTTTATAAAAACTTTTATATTAAATTTTAAGGTCAACTTGTTATACATTGATTTTCCTATTTAACCTAACTTGCCTAATTAACTTAGTTAAGCCTTTAAATTTCACTTATGTATAAATTGGAGGAAAATATATAGGAGAAATAATTCATGTTATGAATGTGGTTGATCAGACACATAATTATTTTTGCTTTATTCAACAAATAATACACCATCAAGGTATTTACGACACAAAAAAGGGAGAGAAATATGGTCAAGCTTCTATATGCTCCTTTCTTAACTTAAACCTTTATTAATGTAAACCTTTATTCTCCCTTTGTGTAATCAGGTGTTTTGCAACAAGCACTGTATCTTGCTCATGTATTAATATTAAGGTTTTAATACTTCTGCAATCAACGTTTAACTCTATCACAGCTAAACCAGATCATAGATAGATCATGTTTAATGTACATGCAAAGCTAAATAGGTGTACTGAACTATTGTTTACATTTTATGTTAATATGTGTGCAACACATTTTAAGAAACTTTAAACATTTCTGCATCAGCTTACACCCAGAATATGCAAATCACCACGCTTTGGAACAAAGGCCCATAAAACTTCATATGGGAAAATAGCTTTCCCATTAGTCGGCTTAGCTCTTAAGGATGTTACAAGACTACCCTTATAAAAGCTGGTGACTAAGGCCGTACCCGAGAGAGATCACGGGAAGAACACCCAGAGAAGACCAGAACCGACACAGCTTCTCTTCAGGTACAGTGAGGAGACTTGGATCCTGGCAGAAATGGGTTAACTGCACAGCTCAGGCCTTCCCATCTCCAATACTTTTCTTTCTTTCTTTTCTGTCGAGAGTCTAGTTAAGTTTAGTGCACCGCAAAACCAGAAGTCAACACGACTAGTCCTTTTGCCACCTCAAAAACTAGACACAACAGACTCCACCCACTCCAAGTCTCACAGGACAAAGAGCCAACCACCAGCTAACCATGTTGAAACCCTGCTTAACAGAGGGAGTTCTTCACATCACACAAGGAACACCTCCAGATTACCACTGAACTGGTGTAAATTAAATGTAACCCTAAAGAAACCATAGATGGGTTAAATTGATTCTTTTTGGTTCGCTTGGTTTGGTCTTACAAAATCCGAGGTTTATACATCATTACACTCTCTCAAACTCTTATTTTACTTCCTTTACTCTTTTCTACAACCTGTATGAATGTGTGTTTGTGTTAGACTTTAGATTCTGTTAGATTAGTCAATAAAGTTTCATTTTGTATAAAGAAAGGTGTCTGTGCATTTTTACTTTGATATTGCTACCCTGCTTAAACATAAATGAGTTTTTTTTATTTTTGATAGCAATAGCCATAGTTAAAGTCAACTTTTTTTAAAGAATTGATTCCTTTGAAGCCATCTTCAAATTAATCTTTGATTCACTTTGAGCTAATTAGCTACATTCAGGAGGACTAACAATTCTGATTTCAGCTGTATATAATTAAAAATAATAAGTTAACCTAATTTTTTTTGAGCTATAATATATATATATATATTTTATATATATATAAAATTTGGTAACACTTTACAGTAAGGTTGTATTATTTCCATTAACTAACGTTGACAAACATCAATAAATACATTAATTAACATTTTGTTGTTAGGTTGTATTAGTTAGTTTGTTAATGCATTTACTAACTTGAACAAACAATGAACAAAACATTTATTACTGTATTTAATGATGTTTGTCAACGTTAGTTAATGGAAATATAGTTGTTCATTGTTAGTTCATGTTAACTCACAGTACATTAATTAATGTTAACAAGATTGAATTTAGATGGTAATACTGCATTATTAAATGTTGAACTATGATTAATAAATGCTGTACAGGTATTGTTCATAATTTGTTCATATTAGTAAATACATTAACTAATAAAACCTTATTGTAAAGTGTGACCAATAATTTTGTCAGCATAGTTAACTGGGTAGTGAATGTGTAGTTTCCAGCATGCTTTGTGTGGGATTAAATTAAGAGGTGAAAAAGCTGTCAATTAAACTAACAGTAGGTATTTTAAGTAAACACAAAAAAGTATTACAGTTTAATCTTCACTTACTTTAGGGATTTAGAAGAGTTTCAACTAAGTAAGAGTAAACTGTGTACAAGTTTAATTCACAACAAGAGCAATACGAGAGTATTGGTTCAAAATCAACTTGCTCTTGAGATCCATTTGACGAAATTAAGTTGAAATAACATCATTGAAATATGATTGTTTCATAACCAATAATTTATTATCTGCTAATTTACTTTGGCTCAAGAATCATATGAAAAATTACTGTATTATACAATTTACACTGAGATGTGTTTTTTTTTTTTATCCGTGCTTTGTCTTTGTAATAAATGCATCTCAATTCAGTGCCTGTTTCGCTCTGATTGTTTGCACTTGGCAATAAATCGTTTTCTCTCAGGAAAACTGCTGACAATGTTAAAAACTATGTTGTCTATTTTACCCTCAATTGCATTTCATGGATCGATCTCTTGATTTATAATAGAAAGAAAAAAAAAGAAAACATGATACAAAGAAATCAAGAGTCACCAATCACTTCAGATGGGTTGTTAATGTGGTCAGTTCGACCATCAAGGACACATCATGATGCAGCAAAAAGAGGTGAATTTGACTGAAGTGTTGCTTTGATTCATGTATTTCTGTTCTGCTGATAGACACACATGTAACTGAGTGTCAAGGGCGCTGCGTGACCTCTTCTCAATATTGATCCCTCAGTGTTTTATGTCTGACTGATCTGTCCCTTGGCTTCTCGACCGTAGCGTTCCTACTGTTACTTAATTGCTTGAGGGAACACTGAAACTTTAGTGTAAAGGCTCTTATACCCTCTTCATACACCACTTTGACCTCCGTGTGACTAGTATTAAAGGATGGTGGAGGAAAAGTGTCATGAGCTTGAGAATAATACAGCAGGAAGATTATATATTATAATATAATGAATACTTCTAGGTGACGCAGTGGTGTAGTGAGTAGCATGATCGCCTCACAGCAAAAAGGTCGCTGGTTCGAGCCTCGGTTGGGTCAGTTAACATTTCTGTATGGAGTTTGGGTTTCTGCAGATATCATAATGTCAAATTTAAGACTTTTTAAGACCTTTTTAAGACCATTAATTATTAAATTTAGACCTATATCACAATATCAAAAACATGCATACACAAAGAGAAAATACAAAATCAAAACAAAATAAAAAAAAATTGTGGTAAAACAAATGTATTCAAATTGAACAGTACTAAACACAGGTTAGATGCACATTGAACTACAGAAAAAACAAACAAACATCTTAAGTCTAATTTATACTTTCGCCTGGCGCCACATCGTGCACCTCACGAAACAGACGAGGCTTTTATACTTAACGTGTTCGCCATTGAGATATTCTTTTAAATAACAGGGGCCGGTCAAAAGAAACAGACAGTAAAATCAGATGGATAAACAAAGTAGAAAGTTTCCGGAACTAGGTCATATCATTAATATTATTCAAGATAATTGTTTTTTATTATTTTTATAACCATTCAAGATTTTTTATATCTAAAATTTTTAAAATCTAAATGATGCATCACTTGCTTTTGTTAATTTTTCGGACAGTTCTACCTTTTAAAGTAAAATATTAATTGCAACAGAACTTGGCTTGCTCTACAATTATATTTTTATTATGGCAAGATTAAAAACAAAAAAAAAGTACACTTACTAAACTTACTAAACTCACTTACTTCACACATTACTGTCTGGTTAGTTTCTGTCCTCTACTTATAAGCTAAAAGGCAATAATGATCCAACATTCCTGACCCTTATCACCAATAAAGCCTAGAAATTGGGCATCAATATATTGTAAACTGATAGGCTTTCCAATTACAGTCAGATTTATTAGCCCCCCTTTTTCCTCAATTTCTGTTTAACGGAGAGAAGATTTTTTTCAATACATTTCTAAACATTATAGTTTTAATAACTCATTTCTAATAATTGATTTATTTTATCTTTGCCATTATGACAGTAAATAATATTTTACTAGATATTTTTCAAGACACTTCTATACAGCTTAAAGTGACATTTAAAGGCTTAACTAGCTTAATTAGGTTAACTAGGCAGGTTAGGGTAATTAGGCAAGTTATTGTATAACGATGGTTTGTTCTGTAGACTATGAAAAAAATATATTGCTTAAGGGGGCTAATAATATTGACCTTAAAATGGTTTTAAAAAAATTCAAAACTGCTTTTATTCTAGCCGAAATAAAACAAATAAGACTTTCTCCAGAAGAATAATCATTATCAGACTTATAGTAAACTTTTCCTTGCTCTGTTAAACATGATTTGGGAAATATTTAAAAAAAAGAAAGAACATTTCAAAGGGGGGCAAATAATTATGACTTCAACTGTATCAAAGACATAATTTGTTACTTAATTTTAGTTTGTAACTTGTAAATTGTTTCAAATTTTAAATTGTAACCTATACATCAGTGTAAAACCTATGATTGGTTGAAAAACATATTCTGCAATATTAAAACCACCTGGGTCTCCACTTTTTTTTGTTTTAACAAACTTATCCCTCAGGTTTTTCTAAACTTTTACAAAAACTTTCCTCCTTTCACACTGCTGTTGCAATTTCTAGCCAAGAATTATTGGTCATCTGTTTATCTCTATATTCACGCATGGACGGATCATAAAGAAGATGTGTGTACAGTCATACCTGTTTCAGATAAAATCTCTTCAAAGTGTTTCATATTCAACTTAAATTAAATGCGGCGGCACGCGAACTGTTCAGTGTTCATTTGAGTCTCAAACAACTTGAGCCCTGCCAGCCCAAATCATGTCGCGCAAACACAGCGGTGACGTCACATTCGCCGCGCGCACTGCATGTTGGTCTCAATTGTAGTTTTAATACCGCAAATTACAATTGGACTAGTGAATTAAAGAACTGCAACACCACGAAAACCAAGCAACAGCAACAAAAAATTATTTAAATGAGCATTAGATGTAGCGTTACACAGACATTGGAAAATTAAGACGTGTGCAAAAATATTTAAGACCTAGAACAGCGAATTTAAGACTTTTCGATGCCTTAAATTTAGATTTTTAAATTTTAGACTTTTTAAGACCCCGCAGAAACCCCCGTGTTCACCTGTGTTTCCTCCGGGTGCTGCGGTTTCCCCCACAAGTTCAAAGACATGGGGTATAGATGAACTGGGTATGTTAAAATTTACCACAATATGTGTGCGAATGTGTGCTGTATGGTTTCCCAGTGATGGGTTGCAGCTGGAAGGGCATCCACTGCGTAAAACATATGCTGGATAAGTTAGTGGATCATTCCGCTGTGGCCGACAATAAAATGAATAAATGAATGAATACTTCTGTTAACCACTTGAGCATTCATCTGAAATAAAAATTTCTCACTTAAAGTGTTGTAAATCTTGAGATCATTGAAACACAGATGTATTTTTTTTTTTAAGATTTAAATAATTAAGGTTTAAATAAGGCATGCTGTTGGTGAAGTAGAAAAAGATGGGGAAATAGTCGGTTGTTTTTTGTTTTTGTTTTTTAATAAAAGAAAGATTTTAAAGATATTTGATAAGATTCAATGAAGCTTACCTGTTACTCAAATAGTAAAGCATAGAACTAGCAATGAACTGATTTTTCTAAAGATGTTCATTCAGTGTAATGCAATGTAATGCAGTCAAGCGATTAATTGAAATTAATGACATCCAACGTTTAAAGTTCATATGTATAAAATATATAAATATATTCATGCATACTTTGTATATTTTTGTGTATATTCGTGCATGATATATATATATATATATATATAATGCAAATAATATATATTTGCCTAAATATAAATGTAAATGTTTTTATTTTGTATAATTTTGTATTTTATGTGTGTGTGTGTTTATACATGTATACATTATTATACACAGTTCTGTCTGGTTCTCGAATCTGATCTGTGCAATATCAGAATTCGTACAGCCTCCTCACCCTTCTGTATTACTCCACCCACATAAAGTGACAGCAGATCAATAAACTCTCTACAGTTTGACGAATATTGCTGCTGTTGGACAACATAATGTACTTTTGAGGCTTTTTTTAGGCAAGAATTTAGTTGTTTAGATTGCATCTATGCAGTTTATTTATAAGGATAGTGCCTATTTTAAATATTTATCATTTCTGAGATACAGCGCGTCAGCATCTATCAGCCTGTCAATGAGTACAGCAAAGACGGTTAATGTTGTCCATCCACAAGATAGCAACAGAGACCACATAATAAGCCCTTAGAGAAGAAAGGATCTGCGTAATTTCAAACTACAGCTGATTAAAACATTATAAAATTGGTGAGTGACATTCTAAGTCGATCTCTCTCTTTTTATGTTGCAGTGTTGTATTCAACTATAGTAATTGTAGTGTATTGAGTGTGAGAAGGAACTCACATATCAGGAACATTTGTATTTTGTGATGGCCACTTTTTGTATTACCCTGACTTTTTGGTTGGCCATCTGTTTGTTTCTAATGAGCAGGGTCGGCGCGTCCATAGAGGCGACCTAGGCGGCCGCCTAGAGCGGCATAATAATGAGGGCTGCAAACGCGCCCCGCCGCCCAACCCAACGTACTGACTTTCATCCCCAACATCAACAGAACACTTGCATAATAGGGGTCTGGCATAATAGTGTGGGCGGCAAACGCTCCACGCTGCCCAACCCAACGTACTGACTCATCCGCAACATCAACCCCCCGTCCTTACTTTATGAACTGGTCAGGTTCGTTTTCACTTTCAGGTTGAGGGCGGCGTGCTAGTCCATTGCCTAGAGCGGCAGTTCGGCTTGCTCCGGCCCTGCTAATGAGTCTCCTGTTTTCATTACTGCAGACTAGTTCAGTAAAACGAAAGAAAGAAAGAAGAAATGCCCGCATGTGTTTAGCATTTTTCCTTATGGCAAACACAACGGTAATCTGGTAGTGTTTGCGCTGCTTTGGCTTTTTCAAGGTTAATTATTGAGATCTCTCAATTGCAACAGAGAAATATTGGAAAAATCTTTGTATACTGATGGCATTTCATGCTGTTCAGCCTTATAATCTTAAAATGTGAGCAAAATCAGCTGTTTTGTCATCACTTTAAACATTATGCAGGAGAATGATTCAAATACTAGCTCTAAAGTGACGTTGGTGAAGTAGCAGCAGTTTATGCTGTTCTGAAATCAGCTGCAAATGTGAATGGTGGAAGAAAGTAGTTTCCCATACAAAATGGTTTTTAGACTCTTCATGTTTGATTCTCTTTATGTACACGATTATGCCATTAAACTGTTGTGTAAATGCAATATCACACTCGTAGCAGCCACTCGTAGCCTCCCACCAGTGCCGATATACAGCCATATTGCACTGCTATTCATGTGATATTGCTCATATATAGTTTCCCAATCATTTTCAATGTGGCAATTTCCATTTATTTATTTATTTTTATTCTTTGGGTTTGTTCACTATTTTAAAATATATTTAAAAATCATAATTGTTACAGTGTGTATACTGTACTGTAGCACTAATTATATAATGAGAAAAGTAAGTACTAATATCTCATAAAAGCATATAAAAAAAAAACGCAATTTTAAGGGTGGATGAATCCTTAAATTGTTTACCACAACATTTAAACTACAACACAATTACAGGGCAGATGATCAGAGACGCTTTCCCTAAGCAGGAGTCACACACTGCTGTGTGATATCAGCCATGGAGAATCAAAGCTGGCTTAAAACCCAACCAACTGGCCTCAGGAAAGACCTGTGTCAAAGCATTTGCTGGCTCTTCATAAAATAAGCACTCTGAACTAAAAATGTGGAAGAGACTCAAATCAAATGTGCTTGGTATTCTTATGGGATGAAGCTTTTATACTGTATCACACTTTCAGCAACTTACAGCCAGCAGATGTGAACGCCTGATTTAAATGTGACTCTGGGAATGGACAGATGGACTAAAAAGACACCATGTGGAAGAAAAGGCAGTCATAATAGATAAATATAATAAAAGATTAAGTCTTCTACATTGAGAATGAGTATATTTAAATATGTTTATAGAGCTCTTTAGAGGCTGGTGAATGATTCACTAGACTATTTATGCTCTAAGAGTAAGACAGATGGTTAAAGTAGACACACAAAAAATAATTTTAGCATTACAATTTCCCCCATGACGTCTACTTTTAAAGTTAGTCAAGGCTTTTTGTGCCAAAAAATTGTTTTTGAGCCTATGAGTTTGTGGTTGGGTTCAATAAAGATCAAGGTTTCATCATTTAATAGAATCCCAGGCCTGCTGTATTATATTATACTATAACCTAAAAGGAAATGTGCTTTGTAAACTATAAAGCGAAACTAATATGCAAATGAGGCTAATAATGTCACTCTGGAAAAAGCCCCATGCCCCATTAGCTTAAGTCCACCCCCAGGTTCAATATTTATCTCATCACTAGGACATTTAACAACAGTATCGAAGAAGCAGATTTTTTTTTTTAAGTTACTATAGACAACAGTAACTGAATATTCTGCTTTCACACTGCTACACCATTACTATGCAGTTCTAACAAAACCTGCAATTTCTTTCCCAGTTGTTTACATTTACTTTCATAAATATCAGACATAACCATTATTTCTTCCTGAATTTATGTGTACGTGACAGTTTACTTAAAATCTTTTTATGATGAGAAAGAACTGCAATATCACATGCATGTCATAGACAGGATAATCAAAACAATATGACTATACACTCTTTCTTCTCTATGCACCGGGTACTTTATTGGAAACACTTCTATGTTTTCTACATTTGTTTGTATAACTAAGACGTTTTTATATTTTATATTTTGTTCTATTTTCTTTAGCTACATTCAATTCATATCTTAAGTTTTCTGAATATTTTATATTTGTTTTTTTTCCTATTTTTCCTTATATTTCCTATATTCCTATTTTCCCTGTGTTTTTACTTCTAATTATACTCCATAGTACACTTAACTCATTTACATCAAAACGTCAAGAAAAATATGATTTCTCTTTTATGATTTCTTTTATATTAAATTGTGTTTTCACTTTCCCTTTGGGAGATATCAGTAAATTTATAACAACTTTATACTGAAACTGGACCTCCGCAACATCTTGGCGAATCAATTTTTTACCTATGAATAAGCATCAGCTTTTACTTAACTTCAGCCACATTTGGCAGGTGAGAGCTTTAAAGCGAAGCTTGTGTTTCTCTGCAACCATTTAATTTCATTAAAAGCAGGAACTAGCACATTTTGGCGCTGTTGAATAAGACCATTTGGCAAACATAATGGTATATAAATAGGAGAGCATTATAAAAAGCTGATATTCTGCATATCATGCACACTGGATGTTTTTTTTTTAGTTTTTTCTTTTTCCAGGTTATAATTTGTGTTCGTAGAGAATATAT
>CAIGQZ010001197.1:3200076-3213461 GCA_903798205.1 Danio tinwini
GTGTGTGTGTGTGTGTGTGTGTGTGTGTGTGTGTGTGTGTGTGTGTGGGTGCGTGCGTGCGTGCGTGCGTGCGTGCGTGCGTGTGTGTGTGTGTGTGAGTTTTGGCTGGGTTGTGGCTGGAAGGACATCTGCATCATAAAATATTTGCCAGAGTGATTGGCAGTTCATTCTGCTGTGGTGAACCCTGAAAAAGTAGGGAATACGCTGAAGGAAAGTAAGAAAGTGATTGTAAGTAGTTTAGAAATATAGTGTATCCAAAATCACAAACTGTTCATTCATTCATTCATTCATTCATTTTCTTTTCGACTTAGTCCCTTTATTTATCTGGGGTCACCACAGTGGAATGAACCGCCAACTCATCCAGCATATGTTTTATGCAGCAGATGCTTTTCCAGCTGCAACCCATCACTGGAAAACACCCATACACTCTTGCATTCACACACAAACACAACTGACATTTTTGCATACTCAATTCACCTATAGCACATGTCTTTGGACTGTGGGGGAAACTGGAGCACCAGGAGCAAACCCACACGAACACGAGGAGAACATTTAAACTCCACACAGAAACATTAACTGACTCAGCTGAGGCTCGAACCAGCAACCTTCTTGCTGTGAGGTGACAGCACTACCCACTGCGCCACCGCGCCATAATCACAAACTGTGCGAGTAGGTAATATATATATATATTATGATGTGTACAGTATGTACAGTATGGGTAGTACTGTATGAATTAAATTTGAACAAACTATGCCTTACTTTGATTGTCACATAACCTACAATACTAGCATTAAAATGTATTAAAACCAGTACAACATTAAAACAAGTAATTCTATAACAGGACAAAGCTTTAAACAAAACTAAACAGGAAAAAATGAAACAAAACTGTAAAAAAATCAAAATAAACTTATTTACATTGCCCGCTGCCTGCCTTCTGACCACTTGCCTGCTATTTCGACTACAACTCTGGATTGCCCATACACATCTGTTTGATCCTGTATTAACCACTGCTTCCCTGACCTTCCTGTTTAATAAAGACCTGCATAAGGATCCTCACTCTGTTGTCAAGCGTCACTCCACATGTTACAATAACACACCAATTTAATGTATTTGTAGTTTCATTCATCAAAGCATTTATGACCTTTTTATGACCATCTTTAGTTAAAAAATGCTCAAATTATCCTTTGTTTAAAATCTTCACATGAGACAATTATCAAATGATCTAATTACACAAATAATCTTCTCACTTTCCAATTAAGTCCAAATACATTACATACAATAACAAGATACTATTCTTATTTTTCCCATCGAAATGTAACTAATTTAGCCACATTTTGCAGTCATAACCTTGAGAAACTAAGTCTTTTTATCACATTATATTACCTTAAGTAAATTACAGAAGTCTCTGAGGGCTTTGCTCATGTGAATAATTTTTTTCTCTTGATGAATATTGTGCCGTGGTTTCAGGTGTGAAAGAACTTCTGTGTGGAGGATTTCTCAATTTAGAGTCATTTATTCAGAGTGACCTTAAAAGAGTGCCTACTGTTCACTGTGTCAAATTATACTGAAGCACGTAAGTTATGAATAACTGCCATAAAAGACAGTGAATGATGCATGTTCTTTTAGTGTAATACATATATAAATAGTATCAGAATAATGTGCATAAGTGAAATTGATTTAATCAAGACTCACCTGTGTATTGTAGTAGGACCAGCAGTAGTCGTGTTTTCACCTCTGAGGAAACAAAAAAAGCAACATCAGTAATTCACAAGATCAAAATTAGAAATCAGAAATCAGAAAAGTGAATGAGGGACATTTTTGAACTAAAATAGTAAACACATATTAAGAATTTAATACAGTAAAGAAATTCTGCATCTTAAAAGTGAAACTATGATGAAAATCCACTTTTGTAAGCTGTTTGGACAGAACTGTGTGTAGGTACTGTTTAGTGGGTCCACTGTCATATTGGAATGATATAAACCTAACAAATCTCTTTTTTTAGAATTTCCTGACATTAAAATAGGACCCAAATCCCAGTGATTTTGAGGCCCACCATGATGTAACTGTGCGTTCACACCAAAAGTGGCGAGAGCGTCAAAGTAGGCGGAAGTCATTAGTTTTCAATGGGAGCTGACATTCATAAGCGCTGAGCAGCCGCACGGCAGGTGTTCGCCGATGTCGGAGTCGAGGAGGGTTAAAATCAAGTCATTTTTATGGTAATAAGCTATGACACGGTTTTGCGGCAACCGGTCGAAATGTAGAGGTCCACCGCTTGAGAGGATTCCAGAGAACACAGTCCTGTTAACTTTAGTTCCGACAACAGTTGTTCCCAAGGATTTGATTATTATTATTATTATTATTATTTTCAATTATTTACAATGTTTTCTTACAGGGACATACATTAAAAAAGTTACTGGCGAGTTGATTTTTCTTAAAAAAAAAAGCGGGAATCTCATGCTAACTATAACAACAATACAAAACAGTATTGCTGCTTTAGAATATTTCAGACATATGGGCACATACTGAATAAGTGAAGCAAAGCCACACCACACGCAACAACTTGATCTTCCATAGTTAAATGAATTTGATCAACATTGTCACACTAGAACGGATGTTTTTTTATCAGGTAATGTAATTGATTTGCTGCAACGGCCTCTTTACAAGATTAATGTTGTGAATTTTAATGCTCTTGCTGGTGGAGCAGTAAAGGCAGACAGTGTTATCGCCAGGGTGGCCAGAACAAATTTTGACGCTCCTGCCACCTTTAGTGTGAACGCATAGTGATGTAGGAGTGCGGTTTTCCCCGCCTACTGAATTGATTAACAGCTGCCATGTTTCTACTGTATAATAACATGTATACACATATCCACAGAACATTTTTTTGCAAATAAACAAAATATCTGTTTTATAAGTTTAAACCTTTTAAAAACAGAGCATGTTTGTAATCAAGACAGTAAAATAGCTATGTAATTCTAAACCGCTACAATCACCCCGGCTGCATGTTGTCAGTAATGTGTGTGTGTGTACCTCAAAAGGCATTTGTGTGGGACTCATCATTTCAGAAAGGCTTAAATAAACTTCACCACAAATACATCAAATAAACTCACTTGGTATTTTTGACTAATGAGCTGTATTTCAGCTTCATCCGAGTCTTTATCACTGACTGCTGTTCGTCTGATAAAACACAGGAAAAGCAGACACGTGCGAACAGAGAGCAGGAAGAAACCGCTCATTTGCATTTTAAGCCACAGGCTGCAAAAACAGCTACAATGGACTCAGACACCAAAAAGGGCAGATTCTAGAAGCTATAATAAATAATCTGATGAGTATTTTGAGCTGAAACTTTACAGACACATTCTGGAGACACCAAAGGCTTATCTTACATTTTGTAAAAGAGGTAAAATAGGTGCCCTTTAAATAAGTAAAATAACTAATATTACAGTAAAATAAATAATAACTAATATGTTTGGCACTGAAATACGCAGGAATATTGTGAAAATAAAATAAAATGTGCAATAACAAATAATTATTATGTTGGTTGTTGTTGTTGTTGTTGTTGTTCTTCTTCTTCTTCTTCTTCTTCTTGTTCTTCTTCTTCTTCTTCTTCTTCTTCGTGGTGGTGGTGTATTAATAATAATAATTAGTAGTAGTAGTAGTAGTAGATGTAGTAGTAGATGTAGTAGTAGTAACATTTAGCTGACTTAAAAAAATAAAACACTCGTATTGATAACATATTATTATAATACATACCATTATAATACTTAATATTCTTTGCTAAAATAAAAATAAAATATAATAAACACATCTGACTAGACTATAACCTGTATCTGCTTATTTTCGTCCAAAAAAAGTTCATTTATACAGCACACAAACATCCATCTTTAGGAAGTTAAAATGCAGTAAAGCGCCTTTTCAGCTTTTGCTGACAACTGACCTATGGGAGTTTCAACCCAAATATTCACTCTCTCTCCTCAATAAACCCACATTCAGCTGTGTGTGTGCATGTGAGTGTGTGTGCCTGTGTGTGCCTGTGTGTGCCTGTATTTGTATCAGTTCCTCCAGCTTCTCTTGTGGAATAGAGCTGAAGTGAGAGCAGCTCCAGAGGTTGTTTTTGGCCAGGACTGAGAGTATGTGGTGTGTGTGTGTGTGTGTGCCCATTTTACCAACACTGACCTTCTGCAAACCTGCTGATGGTATGTGTGAGGATCTGAACACTGCTGGGCAGATTCCATGGGTCCTGCTTGATGTGTAGCCGCAGTTTCTTGGTGCAATTGAGCTTGGGCTCCATGTCCTGGTGAAACTCTGTCCAGAAACAAGCAGAGGATCACTGAAGTTAAACATTCTCCATTATACAATACAAATACACAACTACTGTAGTGCAAGACTGAGAACAAAACACTTGAGCAATGGTGGGATCTAAACATATTATATGGAAAGATATAAGAAACCACTTGAAAATAGTGTTTTTTTCTGGATTTTCAGGATCTTTTAAGTTTGACTTGACAGAAAATGTGTTTATTTTATCAATAATAATACAAAAATTGTCATTTACAGCATTTGAAACCAAATTTGCACCATATTGCACCAAATACTGATTTTTATAACTCTTTAGAAATGAAAACATTGGCATCGTATTGTCTAAAAATAAACAAACACTGAAATATTGGCACTGTTTTTGTTATTACATGCAAAAGTAAGAAAAAGAACATTAAAAAAATATCTATAAATAACAATATTTTTGATTGAAATTCAGAAGAAATTTTATCAGACCTTTGTATAATAAAGCAATAACAATTTTCTCAGACATATGCTGTACCTAATACATTTAGTAAATCCAAAACGTTTCCAGAAAGCAACCAAAATTATCAAGTGGACCCTTTTTATTACAATTTTTTCCATAGTCGGTCCATTAAAGTTGTCAATTCATGGTGATGACATAAAGGCATATGATAAACATAAACCACACACATGCACACACGAGCACACACACCTATCTCACTCCTGCTGTTTAAGAAAATTGAGGGAAAGTAATAGGGTCTTACACACTCCATTCATTTCAGGGGTTATATAATAATTAGCTCTCTAAAAGGATGACGTGAAAATTTTGAGGAGTGTGTGAATGTGTGCGCGTAAATGTCATAACTTTGACACATAAGAGTCCTCAGAACAACATCCCATTGAGCACATTTAATCCACCGACACAATAGTGTTGACTTATAAAAGAATATGTATTTGTTTATGTCACCGTTTCTTCCGGTGACCTGTTGTTTACATTGTTTACTATGTTACTTGTAGCCTACGTAGAAACGGCATCTTTGTAGCAATAAGCAAGTCGATGTCATAGTTTACAGTGTTGCAAATAAAAATAGATCACAAACAGAATAAAAAGTCAAAGTTATAGTTACTTAAATCTATACAAAGCTGTCACATGTTTTGACGTTCTGTATTAGTGATTTTTGAGCCACTTTTAGAAAATAACTTGTTTTCTAGTTTGACTGATGGAGAATTTAGCCAATGGCTGCATGATTCTTTCAACATATGGTGACGTTCACTCATCTGTTGGACATATTGTTGTTTTATTGCTCTTGTGCACACTGCACAGTCATTGGTTCAATGCCCTGTCAATCATTACGTGACGTTACGCACCTGCCCTGCACAGCTTTATGTTAACAGTTTGAGCTAACGGCAGACCGGTGTTCTGTCGATTTGTCCTACCTTGTCAGATTGTCCTACCTCCCATTTAAAAATTAGGTAGCACATTTTGATGACGTAATATGCTACCCATCAGAATTTGCTACCAGTGTAAATTTTAATGTGGAGTAGTGTGATATGAAGCTGTAATATCGCCCTGACCTACCTAATCCCTAACCCCAACCTCAGAACCGTTCAAATACAGTGTTGGTAGCATAATCTGACAGGTAGGATAAAATGTAAGGGCAAATGGATTGTAAAATGTTGCAATTTGGTGAAGGGGGTTTGACAGAGATACTTTGAAGTGATGAGAATATTTCTGAGGAGAGCTGATACGAAGATGATGTGGATGAAGAATGGTGAGTTAGAAACGGTGAGTTAGAGGTATTGCTTGTATTATATGACAGTTGTTTATGTTTCAGTTCATCTGTTTGATTTTATTAGAGGACGGACGGACGGACGGACGGACGGACGGACGGACGGACGGACGGACGGACGGACGGACGGACGGACGGACGGACGGACGGACGGACAGACAGACAGACAGACAGACAGACAGACAGACAGACAGACAGATAGACAGATAGATAGATAGATAGATAGATAGATAGATAGATAGATAGATAGACAGTGCAAATGTCTCTCTCTCTCACACACAAACACACACACACACACACACACACACACACACTTGTGTATGTGGTTTATGAGGAATTTTCATAGGCATAATGCATTTCATACTGTAAAAAAGTGTTTTTTATATGACCTTTACACAACCCTCACAGACAACATGTGGCAAAATTTCATTGTAAAAAGGCATTAAGTATGATTGCTTTAGCATTTAAAATTATGAGGACACATGACATGTCCTCGTAAACATTAACAGTGTAATGTCTACTATAGGTCAAACCCGTATCACTATACAGTCCTCGTAAACCACACAAATCAGAAAACACAGACAGAGAAGAATCATTTACAGTAGGTAACATAAAAATATTGTTCCATTCAGTTGTTTATGTAATCACCGCCATGGAAATCTAGCAACAAACAGCACAGTTTCTAATTCTTAAATCGTAGTTTTCTCAGTGTCATACATGTGAAAGCCTGTATAAACATATCCCACGCACAGGCACACAACTTATAATCAACTGTTAAACCACGAGGATTACAAACTAATCTTACAACAGCAAAGCAAGCATCACTGTATGGAGGTACGCTATAAACCCCAGATTCACACTGCAAACACAGACGGAGCAGACATTCGCTGACTCCTCACTTCAGAGAAGATTTATTTCCCCTGCTTTCAAATATCACCAGAACAATGCCTTCTCTGTTTATTAACCTGCCAAATGACCTTGAGCACCACATCCGGTGTGAAACTGTGCCCTTGGGAATGAACTTTATTATCACATAAAGCAGTGACTCAAGAGTTACTGCAGGTTGCGTTATTGTTGCTTTCTACTGTCAGCAAACTCAGAGATTTCATACCTGGAGCTGTTCAACTCACATTCAGCATCCGTATGCTTAAATTAAACATGTGAACGTTTAAGGAGATTCAGTCACGCAGACTATTATGGGTAAGCATCAGTCTGGAGAGCATCTGGAGTGAGCATATGAATTGTTGAGTATTGCCTTTATGTTTTTGTTGTTTGGAATTGCAAATTGAATTTCCATCTGGCATTTGTTTGAATGCAATGTAATTAATAAGAAACAAAGAAGCAGCACAAGTCAGAAAAAGTTGGGCCAGTATGGAAAACGAAAATTAATAAAAGAAAATGATTGGCAAATTTACTTTGACTTGTATTTCATTGCAAACAATATAAACACAAAATATTTCATGTTGTGTCTGGTCAACTTCATTTCATTTGTAAATATACATCCTTTCTGTCATTCAGACCTGCAACACATTCCAAAAAAAGTTGAAATAGGAGCAATTTTTGGCTTGTAATCAGGTAAATTGGTTAAATAATGATGTGATTTGAAACAGATGATGTTAACAGGTGATTAGGATTTGGTACAAAAGCAGCATCCAAGAAAGGTCTAGTCCTTTAGAAGCAAAGACGGGCTGAGGATATGCTGAGGTGCATAACATCATTAAAATATTCAAGGAATCTGGAGGAATTTCAGTGTGTAAAGGACAAGGGCACAAGCCTAAGTTAAACAACCGAGATCTCCGATCCCTCAGGCAGCACTGCATCAAGAATCGCCATTCATCTACAAGCAATATAACCTCATGGGCTCAGGACTACTTTGGCAAACCTTTGTCAAGTACCACAATATGTAGTTACAGTACATCCACAAATGCTGGTTAAAACTGTACTGTTCCAAAAGAAAGCCCTATGTTAACAGTGTCCACAAGCGTCATTGACTTCTCTGGGCTCTGAGGCATCTGGGACGGACCATCACACAGTGGAAATGTGTACTTTGGTCAGTGGAATCAGTATTTCAGATATATTTGGGGAGACATTGACATTGTGTGCTCCTGACCAAAGAAGAAAAGATTATCCAGACTATTACCAGCAACAAGTCCAAAAGCCAGGGTCTGTCATACACTCTCAGAAAAGGTACACATTTATACTTAAAGGGTCTATATTGGTACCTCAGAAGTATATATTAGTACCTACAGATTTTAAGAAGAACACTTTTGCACTTTTTAGGTACAAATGTGTACCCTTGAGGTATTGATATGGACCTTTTAAGTACAAATTTGTACCTTTTGAGTGACAGCTCACGTACCTTTATTTCTGATAGTGTAGTATGAGATTGTGTCAGTGGTAACGTGAACTTCTGTGATGGCACCATTAATGTTGAAATGTACATAGAGCATAATGTGCTGCTTTCAAGAAGACATCTTTTTCAGGGACACCCATGCATATTTTAACAAGACAATGCAAAACCACATTCTGCACACATTACAAAGTCCTAGTTGCGGAGGAAGAGGATACAGGTACTTGATTGGCCTCGCTGCTGTCCCGACCTATCTCCAATAGAGGATGTGTGGCACATTTTGAAGCGCAAAATACGACAACGAAGACTGTTGCCCACCTTAAGACTTGTTTGCAGGAAGAATGGGACAAAATAACACTAGAAACACTTCATCACTTGGGGTCTTTAGTCCCTAAACAGCTTTTAAGTGTGGTAAATGCTTTATTGTTCCAACGTTTTTCCAAATGTGTTGCAAGAATCAAAATTGAAATAAAAAAACAACAATAAAAAACACGAGGAACACATTAAATTATGCTTGTTGTGTTGTCTGCAAAGAAATAAAGGTCAAAGTAATTTTAGAAGTCACTATTTAGAGAGTGGTGGATGAAAAACCCACTATGTTTTTATCCAAAAATGCGAATGAATTTTATGCTCAAAACTGGATTATTGCATAAAAGACGTGCGAATAAAGCTGCGTTTACATCCAACGAGTCAAAGAGAACAAAACCGTCACTTCCTGATTAACTGGCGCCAAATATCAACAGTAAAAACTGAATTTGCTGCAGTAGGAGAAGCTGCGTCAATCTTTTCTTCATCTAATAAATGACTTGCACCTCGGAAGGCAATCCTGACACGCAGTGAACATGCGTCGGCGTTTGAAGGTGTCAGACACTTGATTCTGTATGTCATTAAAAATATAATAACACTAATCCTTAAACGGTAAGGCGTTTTAGAATGACAAAAACAACATTTCAGATGGTTTATAATGTGCAGCCTGCAGGTTTGTCAATTTACACACATTTTTATCATCACATAATCTCTTATAACAAAATCACATGACTTTTTTAATGCACACACAGGAATTTGTGCGGTAAAAGTGTTTCCATCGTAGTTTATGCACATCTTTTGTTATCGAAAAAAAAGTTTATCCTACTTAGTTATGCGCATATGTTTTTTATGCTCATTTTTTAAATTTATGCGCATCATGTCGTTTCCATCAACGTTTTTTTATGCGCATCTCCAAAATGCGCATAAAAATAGGTGGATGGAAACATAGCTACTGACATCACGGAATCACTAACTGGAATTAGACGATCCAATAGACATTCCACTGTGGTGGATTAATAAAGGGACTAAGCTGAAAATAAATTGAATGAATGAATAATTTAGATTTCTCTATGTGGAATTACTTTAAATATTATTTAAAACATGTTTTAAAGCACAATTTATAAGCAATGACATTCTCTGCACATAGGAAAAGTATTTATTAAATTAAATAAAAACTTGATATATTAAATAAAATTAGTAATGTTCTTTTAAAGAAGATATTTCTTTTTGATATGCTAAGGACATAGGTTTTGTTGGTGTTAAAGGCCTGATTATGAATCGATTATGTTTTGTTTGAAATGACCATACGAAAGTGTCCCTTTCAAGGGTGCAAAAAACGTCACAGATTCTCGAACGAGACGGAGGAAGTGACCTAGACGATCTCAATGAGTTCAATGTCCCACTGTCCTCAGATGAAAGAGAGCGGAGATGTCCTAGACTCTCTATCTCTAGTAGCCCAGTGTTCTTTATCTGCCCCAAATAAAATGAATTGTACAGATTTGATTAGGGTGATTTGCAGTAAAGGACGAAGCTGAGGTTGGAGCAGTCAATCACTGAGACTCAGAGAAAACCCCCACCCTCAACCACACTTCCTTTTGCCAACCAGGCTTTACACTTGAAATACATGCTCAAAAACTGTATACTCTAAATTAAATGGTTCTGAATAGCATTAAATTCAGTTAACTTTCTTGTAGTAATAGTAAAACAACATTATACATCACGTTGTTACATTGTGCTAGAACCATAGCAGATTTTACATACAGTTTGTTTTTAAATACACTCTTATTTGCTTCATTGCAAATAGTAATTTAAACCACTGGTTTTTGTTAGCTTCTCAGAAAGTTGTGTTTAGGGATAGATTCTTATTAGAGGGGGAAAAAAGGTTGAGAACCAAGTTATCATCAGGAAATATGAAGTATTTTAATGTTGTTTTTAATCATTTCCCAAATTAAACAAATAGACTGAAGCTACATTTAAAATATTGTTGTTTTTTTAGAAAGTTTCAGAAAAAACTATCTCTGTCCACACATTCATTTTCCTTTGGCTTAGTCCCTTATTTATCAGAGTTCACAACAATAAAATGAACCGCCTCTGTCCACACAACACAGCCTAAAACGAATGATAAATATTCATTCACACTCACTAGGCATGTACATTTCTGCATCTGTACTTGCACTGTAGCCGTTGTGTAATGGTCATATAAGAGGGGCTTGATGAATCAAGGAACAATATGCAATAGTCTAAAAGACCAATCAGAGAGCAATTGTGGATAGGATTTTTTTTCCAAGCAGAACACCACTGATTCCTAACTAAAACAGGGGCAACAACACTCCATTTTTGTGGGTTGAAGATGCTGGAGTAGCATTAAAAGCCAGGCATAACCATAACAAACTTAAACATTTTAAAATGAAAACACACTAGTGACAGCAGTGCCTAAGAAAGAGTTAGAGAGCAAGTTCTTCGTATAGCAGAGGGGTTATAAAGCACCTTAACCATGCCAAAGAGCTGCTGAAGAAGCCTACAGTACTTGGTTTAACAGGTCCTTCATAAAGCAGCAAAACTATATACAGAATCACCTCAGCTACAGTATGTACCTTAAAGAACTGCTGAAGAACCACTTTGTGTGCATGTGTGTGTGGGTACCAGTACCTTGAATTCCTCGTCCTGGAGTAAAACACTTAGTTTGTTCAAAAGCTCGTGTCACGGTTGCCCCTTTTAGCAAACTGGTGATGGACTCCACCTGAAAATAAGATCAGTACCAAAACATCAGAGAAAGTTGATTTTGAAATGACCTAAAACATGAACAAAATTTGTGAATTACTCTAAAGTAAAATTACGTGTACCAATTATATGTAGTAGTCTAATAAACAACTAAAAAGAATCAGTAATAATATTCAACAATATGCAAAAAATAGTATAATAAAATAGTAAATGATTTAAAATCTTCTACTAATGACTTGAAATCCATCAATTTAGCCATAACACATTTAATATCTGTAATTGTCAGTACTATGGAAGGCTACTGCGCCAAAAGTATACAACTAAAACCAAATGTGATTGTCAACATACATAGTTTGTTATGGCAGCCATTTTTAACTGATTTCTTTAGGGTTGCAGATACACACAGTTTGACCATGTTGAAGCGGCAAACTTTAAGAAAGCAATACAATACATATGAACATGCCAGTTAACTTAAAAACTATTTGTAAAACAAATTTTCGCTAAAACAAACAGTAAAAAATGTGGATATCCCTAGAAAACAGACAAACAAACACAATGTCTAATGTTTAAAAATGCAAGTCTTTATGTACCATTGTCAGATTTGCAAATATAGTGTCAAGAGTTTCAATGGCTCTTGTACATGTTGATGATTTGACAGGGTGCTTACAAATCTTCTTGCCTGATCTTACTGGATCTACACTGCTAACCATCAAATCTTTCTTTTCACCCTCATGATGAACTGTAGTGAACAGTAATGAACATGATGATACTGTAGTGATTCAAGTATTAACTGCAGGTAGCTTGTGAAGTGCCTAAAAGTTCAGTTTTAGGACCATTTCCCTTTTCTTTCAACACAGCATGACTAGGATCTGTTTTCACAGAAATATGGCTTTCCTATGACTGCTACAATATGCTAATGACACTTAACATCTGTTTGTGATCTCATGTGAATTTCCGTCATATAATGAGACAGAATGAGTTGTGTATATTTTAGAATAAGCTTAAATTAATATTTAAGTTAATAAACTAGCATTTCTTATTTAAACATAAAGTAGATTATACTTAGAAGAAGTACCTTGTAGCACATGGAAATTAATTTTATGATTGATAAATAATGGAAATTAATTTTATGATTGAAATAAGTTTATGATCATCAGTTTTATGAATTACACACAGTCATAATTTCATGCTTATTAGTGTCATGCGTCATGCATAGAAACGTTTTCCTCTGGGTTATGGAAGGCGATCATAGTCAAAAGTATTTAGAGAAAACATGTCAACACAAATATGAGGCAATGAAAATGGGGTTTTATTATATATTTGCATTTAACCCAATCGTTGTTCGATTATTTTTTGTAATTATCACCATCACTGCAGTAAGCAATCTTGATATGAAAGACCATTGGGGTCAAAAGACTTGTTTAAACTAAACATTTTTATTTGAATTTTACATTTTTAAAAATCAGGCCTTTAAATTCATCTACTGTGACTGTGTTTCAAAACTTAGTTACATTGGGGTTATTAAACCTACAGTGTCAGTTTGTACAGATAAAAGTCCTCTGAACTCCCACCCCATCAGCCGGAAAACATTTGTGTTGCATGTGAGCAGCTAGTGATGTGCTCCCGGAAACCTGCGTGCTATAAAGCAAACAGCAGCCAAGAGAGGATGCAGAAAGCTGCACATTCTCCATTCAACTGGTGATTGAGACATCCTCTTTAAAAGTGTGGAGACAAAATGGATTGATCTCTGGGGAGAAATTATCATGGCTGTGGTTCATTATTTGAGAGGCTTCTGCCAGTGTTAAGTCTCAATGAGGTCAAAGGTAAATATAAGAGTTCTTAAGGGCAGACAATATCCAGCCAGTGGATGTAACCACTCTTTGCATTATTATCTTACGTCATACTTTTCATACTTATTATAATCTATACTTATAATATAT
>CAIGQZ010001197.1:3233461-3252194 GCA_903798205.1 Danio tinwini
TTTTAGTTCAATAAACTATTAATGAGCAGCTTATTAATATCTAGTAAGGTAGCTAGTAAGGTGGGTTTAGGTATTGGGGATTGAGGATAATAAGATCATACTTTATATGTACTTAAAAAGAGACTACTGTATATCTTAACAACTGGCAGGTAATAAGCCAGTGGTTAAAGGTTCAGTATGTAAGTTTGACACCCAGTGGTTAAACTATGTATTGCACCCCTGGATCAAAACAAACTGAAGTGCAGGATGCCAGATTGAGGACAAGAGCGAGTGATTTAAACAGTGTTCTAAATAAATGCAACGGCACCCGATAGAGGGAATATTTTCCATATTAAAAGGAGTTTTTGTCAAAACCATCACCTCGAATTGATATATTAGAAACAGCTTCTATTTCTCACAGCTGAACAACAGAAACCTATGACAATGATCACCTCAGGTAAACCTCATGTGCTTTATTTTGTGCTAAATGCTAACAATGTGAGTTTGAATGCCATTTTACATGACATTTATTGGCATATACTGAAAGCAGCAGCAGATAGTTCAACTCAGATCTTGAAAATACAATAAACCGTTTGAAATTGAACTTTAGAACTAAACACATATAAGTGATTCAGCATCTACATTTAATAATGTTAAAAAGGGTTAGCGTGTAATAAATAGATTATAAACTTTACCATTTCATGAGTGAGTGCATATTCTGTGCTTCTGAATGCTGTATTTACATTTCTGTCGTGTTTCGTCTTGCGCAAACAGCCAAATTCCTTATCACTGCGTATCTCGTCATGAAGCGTGTTGTTATGACATGCGGTTATAATGTAACCTGCTCACCTAATGTTTACTCTCATAATATGTATATAATTTGCAAATTAATAACCTCATGTGGAACTGAATCTGTCTCATTTTGGAGTCTACTGTACACCAGGGGTACACCTTTCAGAGCCTTTCTGAATAAATGAATGAAATCCACGGTTTTCCAACAAGGCAACCTGGAGTGCGGAAATATAATTAGCTAAACTGGCATTGTTAAATGACTAAAACTAAGACAGAAGTTCTGGCACGGAAAAGACATTTTCAAAGCAAAATATCTGACTTCAGCATTGTTTTTCAAATAAACAGTTATGTTCACTTAGCATGTTTCTTAAATATCTGCAAACATATTATGGTATTTTTGTGCTTTAGACGAGTCAAAAACTTACATACAGCACCTTTAATTGTGTGAATTGTTATTTAAGCTAAAGTGTTACAGTTTCTCCCCCCAAAAATGTAAAAAACAAATAAAATTAAATAAACATGAGAGGGTTTTATGGGATATTTTACATGTCAGATATAACAGTGGTAATATGCAGTACTTGATGGTAACACCACAGATGATAATTTGGGATGCATGTTTCATTTTTTATTATGTTTATTTATATTTTAAACAAACATAAACATTCATTTATTCATTAATTTTTCTTCAGCTTAGTCCCTTATTTATCAGCAGAACAAACCGCTAACTATTCCGGCATATGTTTTACGCAGTGGATCCCCTTCCAGCCACAACCCAGCACTGGGAAACACCCATACACTCTCACATTCACAAACGCACTCATACCAATCATAGTTAAGCAATACATTTTGAATGTTACATTAAAATTAAATGTCAGCTTAAACAACATAGATGCATATAGCATTTGTTTTGTTAAAGCACAATGTTTTGTTTTTGAGAGAGTAGGTTATACTCAGATTAATTTAGTTTTGTACAATTTACAGTTTGTATCGGTACGACAAAAATAGATGTTTCTATTATTAACCTATAATAACAATAATCGCGGTGCCTTTGATGCTTTAGTCAACATAACCTAGTTAAATTTGCATACAGAGTAGGATTTAAGGTTTGGATTTATATCCATTTAGCAGAAGCACAATTATGTGGCCAACTGCAAATGAAACCCTCTTCATAAATCTGACAGCTATAAAATCAAATAAAACATGTAAACAGGCGCTTAGATTGAGTTAAAATTCATTTTTGATTTACCTTTTGACTTTAGCAACCAACGTTTTGTCCACCACAACATTAGAAATAGCTAGATTTTTTGTACCTTATTATAAGTTTATTATGAGGACCCTAGTTTAGAACCACTGTTTAAAGGGACTGTTGATCCCTAAACTTCATCCAAAAATTAAAACACCCTTACATTGTTTCTAACATGTAGCCTAGGGCTGGTCGATATGACAAAAATACCATATCCTTATAACGATATACTATTTCTGCACATTCAATCAACTAACAGATTACTGTATATAAACTGACCACAGTCATTCATTCATTACCTTCAGCTTAGCTCATTTATCAGGAGTCGCCTCAGCGAAATGAACCGGCAACTATTCTGGCATATGTTTTATGCAGCAGAAGCCCTTGCACCCACAACCCAATACTAGGAAACACCCATAAACTCTCATTCATACACACTCAAACAATACGGCCAATTTAGTTCATCCAATTCACTTATGCTGCATGTCTTTGGACTGTGGGGGAAACCAGAGCACCCGGAGAAAACTCACGTGAACGCGGGGAGAACATGCAAACTTTACACAGACATTCCAACTGGCCCAGCCGGGACTCAATCCAACGACCTTCTTGCTGTGAGGCGACAATGCTAACCACTGAGCCACCATGCCGGCCAACTGACCACATGTAAATCAAAACTCAAAAAAGTTCATTTCAATACATCTGAAGCAACAATAGGTTTGTAGAAAAAAACAGCATTTTAAAATGTGCAAAATGACAGCAAGCAACCCTAGCCACTATCAATACTTGCTGAATAATTGATTAAATGCAATGTTACATTTAATAAATTATTCAGCAAGTTTTGATAGTGTGCTTCTAGTGTGATTGTTCTGCTTCTACTTAAATGCTTGATTAAAATGTAAAAATAAATAGATATTAATGAAAAATAAAATATATTTCAAAAAGCATATTTCCAAAGTTCAACATAAAAAAATTGCAAAATAAAATGCAAAATATAAAGTTGCAACTTTCCTATGATGCTTTTATTAGTTTCTGTCTGCATCCCTATAATGGCGTGTAATTTTGCGTTTATAAAAATTAAGAACAACATTTTGTACACACATATGTATATACAGTTAAAGTCAAAAATATTTATTTATTTATTTATTTTAATTACAACAATTTTTTCTTTTTCAAATACTTCCCAAATGATGTTTAACAGAGCAAGGAATTTTTCAAAGTATTTCATATAATACTTTTTCTTCTGGAGAAAGTCTTATTTGTTATATTTTGGCTAGAATAAAAACAGTTTTTAATTAAAAAGAAAAAACACATAGCATATTAAGGTAAATATTATTAGCCCCCTTAGCAATTTAAATATATATATAAATATATATTATATATATATATATATATATATGTATTCGATTGAACCGTTCGGTACGAGACTTTCGGTTCGGTACACATTACAAACTAAACGATTCAGACAAATTTCTAAAAAGATAAAAGAGAATACGTGTACAGAATATTATGTTTTCAGTGCAACAACGCTCAACAAGTCATCCCAAATGATGTGGCCCTGGATGTGACAGGCAACATCCTGCCTTCCCCGCCCACCTCCAAACACTACTCCAGTCAGGGACACGCTGCACTAGCTTGCAAAATGGCTAGTAACATTAATGTAATCCTCCTATAACCAACAGCGCGTATGGCGCTTGGGAGCACTTTGGTATCCCTGTAAGTTACTGTATGAGGATGATGGCAAGAAAGTGGTGGATAAAAAGCTATTTTAGCGGTAATATTTGAACATGTCAACTCATTTACACTAGCTATGTTTTCATCCAAAAATGCAAATGGATTTTATGTGCAAAACTGGATTATTGCATAAAAGAAGTGCGAATAAAGCTGCGTTTACATCCAACGAGTCACTTCCTGATTAACTGGCGCCAAATATCAACAATAAAAACTTAATTTGCTGCAGTAGGAGAAGCTGCATCAATCTTTTCTTCATCTAATAAATGACTTGCGCCTCGGAAGGCAATCCTGATACACAGTGAACGCGCGGTGGGGTTTGAAGGTGTCAGACGCAGAGCACAGACGCTCTTGATTCTGGATGTCATTAATAATATAATAACACTAATCCTTAAACGGTAAGGCGTTTTAGAATGACAAAAAAACAACATTTCAGATGGTTTATAATGTGCAGCCTGCTGGTTTGTCCATTTACACACATTTTTATCATCACATAATCTCTTATAACAAAATCACATGACCTTTTGTTTAATGCGCACACTGGAATTTGTGCGGTAAAAGTGTTTCCATCGTAGTTTATGCACATCTTTTCTAATCGAATAAAAAGTTTATCCTACACAGTTATGAGTCATTTTCTAAATTTATTCGCATCATGTCGTTTCCATCAACCGTTTTTTTATGCGCATCTCCAAAATGCCCATAAAAATAGTTGGATGAAAACATAGCTACTGACATCACGGAATCACTAACTGGAATTAGACGAAAACTAGACACGCGCACTACATGCAACTATCCCCACAGCATTCAGACAGGCAATTTCTACAGATTCGAACCAGGCAAAACAAATCACCAAGGGGATCGGTACATTTATAACTGTGGATATGGGACCTTAATCGGTAGTGGAAATTTCGGGTTTTAAGAAAATGTTAATGGAATATACATTTTTCCTTCATAAACCCATTTCAGTCAGATAATAATTTCTGCTTTCAGATCCACTGAAATAACAGGTGACAGTCAAATCAAGCAGATCTGTGCTGTCTGAAGAAAAGGTGGACACTTTCTGAAAATAAAAAATTACTTAAAAAATAATTGAAACTGAGTTCCATAAATACTAAATTGTCCTTTTCTTTTTATTTGTTTAACTACTAAAATATTACATTTATTTTTATAAGCAGCTTTTTGGTTTTGAGTATAAAGAAGGATTTGTTTTATTTGCTGCTAAGCAGAAACCCCAGATGTATAGCTTTATAACTTTGTTCAAAGTAAAAAAAGATCATGCTTTTATGATGTTAAATGCTTAAATGCTTTTATGATGTTATGATGCTTTTTTTGCTGTATCGAAAACATACCGAACTGTGACACCATATATATATAGTAAAATATATATATATATACACCATATATATATAGTAAAATATGTACTGTCATCATGACAAGGATAAAAGAAATCAGTTATTAGAAAATAGTTATTAAATTTTTTTTTTAGAAATGTGTTGAATATTTGGGGAAATCAGTGAAAATTATACAGGTGGGCTAACAATTAGGGAGGGCTAATAATTCTGACTTCAACTGCATATTTCTCATCATATTGCACAGCCATAATGTAGCATATAACTTTCTTAATCATATTACATCTAAAACACATCATATTAAACCCTTAAACTCAAAACATTTTTATGCAATATTTATAAAACTGCAGCTACCACATACAGAATAAAAACGACTACAAATATAGCTTCAGCGCAGTTACATCCCTAAAGTGTCTAGACTATCAGGCTGATGAACACTTAACACACCTCACACAAACTCTTTCCATAGCCCTCATTGCATACCATCAAGATGTAGCATGCACTGCAGTTTAACCCGAATACTTAAATCAATATTCCCTACAATAATTTCCCACCAACAGTCAGACTATGTGTACACCTTTTTATTGTCTTCAACGTATTACTGTCAACATTGCTAATTGTATACTGTTTTGTTTTTGTTTGTTTTTTTGGGGGGGGTATGTTGTTGTAACTGGAGTCAGCACCTAAGCTTTTCACTCATCATAGTACACGTGCTGCTGATGATGAGACAATAAAAGTGATTTGATTTGATTTGATTTGAGTGTCTTTTTAAAGAAATTTTTAAAAGTAAATCAACAGTGACACATAATTAAAAAAAATAAACTATGCTTTTAAGTTGGTTGCAGAATACCAACAGCAGGCACAAGTCCATCCACTTCAGATCTTCTCTTTTCTTAGCATTTTCTTCATCCCCTCCAACCATAGAGATCAATGCCCCTCTTAATCCACAGAGGAGTCAGAGGCTTCCGAAAAGTGCCTCCGATGAGCTACTCTGCCTCTATTTGCCCCATTATTGCTGCATGATAGGGATGGCTGTCTGACAACCGCCTCCAGGCAGCCATTACAGCACACTCTCTTGCCCAGGGCTTCGAGTAAGGTCATTATCTGCCTACCAGATCAAGGACGGCCTTGCCAATAAGCACACTCCCAGACCTTCAGCCAGCAATCGACTCTGACAAGCATATGGCAGCAGTGGCGCAAGGTGCTTCCCCCACCGCAGATCAAGACTAGCTGTAATTGCCATCATGTCCACTGAATATGTGACCACATGATGTCCAACTAATGATGAAAATTCAACGGTTGTTAGCGATAATGGATGTTTTTCATTTAAACTATACAGTGGTATGAATAGAACTGGAAGGGAAGGATGGATGGTGGAAGTGAATGAGTGTTTTTTTTGTGTGTGCCACTTTGCAAATTATTCAGTGAGTGACATTTACAGAGTACGAGTTTGAGAGCATTTTTTATTTTTGCAGACTTTCATTTTGAAATATAGGGGCCGACCTCAGAGTGTCCCATTTCCTTCAAGGTGTTAATGTGCTTCTAGAAAATGAAGCCATCAACAGCTCGGCTCAGACAGGAAGGACCCCACCTGCTTTCTGCTTAAGTGTTTCTCGAACACACACACACGCACGCACACACACACATTTAGTTGTTAGAGAAAAAAAACGTAATGCAAGTTCCAGATGTTGGGTCATGTGAAATCCACAAAGGTTAAATGATTGCTGCTTTAGTAAGATCCCAAAGGGACTCTAAAAGTTATGAATTATCACATCTAAGAACAATCTGATTTCTGATGTCAGTTGATTTTGAAACTGTTACTCATACAGGAGTAAAAACAGTGCTTAATTAACCAACATTTTTACCCCCTATTTTTGACCCTTGTAATTTGTATTGCAAGACTATTGGCCTTACCATACACCCGATGCAATAAGGTGCAAGACATGTTTGGCGCAATTTGTTGCTATTTTCAGACCAGCGCAACCTAATTTTCATGTTTTGCGGCTTGTTGTCTAAATAGTAAATCCATTTGCACCACTTTGTAAACTTATGGGTGTAATGGTCTAAAAAAGAGGTGTGTGATTTTCAGTGTTGGGCAGTAGCGTTGCTGCATAAAGTGGCGTCACTACTTTATAAATCAAAATATAAATGATACAAATTATAAATCAAATAGCTTTTCAGTAGCGAAGCTATTTTATTTGTAAAGTAGCGCGGTAGCGTCCACACAAGCTACATTTACAGATCACGGATTAATAAGTGATGGCACCGACATTCACTGAGACGTGAAGCCAGTGTCTAGCTGATAAAAGTAAATCCATATGATGGTGAGAATGACAATTTCTTCTTCTACCTGTTTTTCGGTGGTCAACAAACTTTTCGGTGCGTTACTGCCACCTCTTAAGCTACAGAAAATAGCTTGATGGAAAGATGACTGAGGGAGAGAAGGTATATATATATATAACTGTAGTAAAGGCTAAAGTATACTATGGTAATTACTATTAGTTCATGATAGTTACTAATGATACTACATCATGTAGTGTCATTTATTATTGAAGAGTTGTAAATACATATACAATATAATGCTCATTCCTAAATATTTCCCTTTACTATAAATTACTATAGTATTTTAAATGTTGCTTTTGCTGTTATATACTATAATTTGTTTCTGTTTAGAACAGCATTATTTGCAGTAAATAACTGAACTGAACAATTATGCTTCATGTTTCATTGACAGTTTTATTGATCACTAAGATATAATTGACTTGAATTTAGGTTGCTTCGATTTAAAAATGAAAATTGCAAAAATAGCTTAGATGTAGCCAAGCTACTTTTGCCAAGTAGCTTTTGGCTTACATTAACTTGCTACATTTCCCAGAGGGTAGCATTTAGCATAGTTAAGCTACATTTTTAAGTAGAGTAGCTAATAGCTTAGCTCATTAGGTTTTTACTGGTTATTTTGAAGTTTTATTTTTAACTGAAATAGACTGCACTATTGACCAACTAAAACCAGGTCTAAAGGCCAGCGCAGAGTGCGTTAGTTATGCGCCTATGCATAATCAAAACGCTTACATTGCTTAATGTAATTAGGATGTACAGCAATACACAAATATCTTTACATATATAAAAAAAAAACTAAAATGTTACAAAAAGTAATATTTTCTACATAACCACAACCACTACCTCCCTTCTTCATGTCGGGGGGCTTTTTTCAGTTTATTCATGACAATTTGCATTTGTAAAATACTATTATTAGCAGTGTTATTTATTATATGCATACAACAAGCTTAGGTTTGTCCACCTGTCGGGTTTTTGGAGATGTGCATTACCATATAGGGCATAAGAATAAGACGTGAAGACGATATTTTCAGAGGAGTGCATACAACATCGTTTCCTTATCCATGAAAGTAAACGAGTAAAGTAAAGAGGGCAAATGGAGGAGGCTCGTTCTTTATGCTGGCGCAGATTGTCTGTTTAACTGTTTTCTCACTAGTGAAGCATTTAGTATTTTAGTTTTATGAAAATTGCCTTTATTTGAGAGGGTTTGAATCCATTTTGCATCCTGAAATTAGGAGTGGGAAGTTGAAGGCCTCATTTTTCTTTCTTAAAATCTTTTATTTGGTTGTTTGCTTGCATGTCATTGAAAAATTAAACATGGATAACATAGAAAATTCCTTATAAAAGAAAAATGGCAACTATGAACTTCTCTTAAATGGTTAATAAAAACAAGTTTCTCCTTCTGTCGGGTTTTGGAGATGTTTACATCACCTTATAAGAATAAGACGTGTGTTGGGATATAACTCAGTTTTTGACCACACTTCGTTCTTATTGTTCATTTATTTGTTTGTTGGAAATTAGAACTGCATTTAGAAATAGTTTTGAAACAATATTTGCGCTTAACAAACACAATTACATATGTAGGCTGATGGATGTCTTCAATGGAGGGCGTACAACACCATTTTTTATCCATGAAATCAAAGGAGTAAAGTAAAGAGTAAAAATAAATAAAAAATAAATAAATAAATAAAGAGAAAGTAAAGAGCCCCAATGGAGGAGGCTTATTCTTTATTATTGCACTGCAGATGGTCTGATTAACTGTTTTCTCCTACAAAGTCTTCCTTGTAATTAGCAAATGTGCCATGACATGACGCAACTGACTCCTAAAGGGAATATAAGATGAGACTCTGATTGGTTTAATGTACGTTATGCTCAAAACACACCCATAACTCATTAAGAGAATAAGCACAACCATTTTAGACCACCTGCTGGAGCACAAAGCGTACTTTTCCATCTTTAAAATAACAAAATTGGATTCATACACACCCTAATGCTTTTGCACTTTAAACTTTGCACCTAGATTGTTAAAATAGAGCGCTTGGGGTGTAATGAGGTTAGTTTTTGATTGTCAAGAACCATTCTCATAATAATAATTCACCTTCATGTCATAGACAAATTTAATATTAGTGCTGTGTGCATCAGTTTTTCATGATATTTCTCAACTTATAGCCACGTTTAAATTGCTAAAACACAATAGCCAGGTAGTCTAGGTCATTCAGAGTGTAAGACTGCAATAAAGAGGAAGAATAAAGAGAATAATTCATAAATCACAATGAAAGCTCTCATCTGATGAAAGATAGTGAATTAATGATGATCGAGTTTTCTTTATCTTAAACTTTTGAGTTATAGAGTTCTCTTGAAGCAAAGGGCAACAATACTCAGTTCAGTCACACTGCGTAGCAAATTTCATTCACTTCAAAACTTGTGTTTCTGACAGTTTAAGTACTGATGGTTTACTACGCTAAAATATCTAAACATCAAAGTTTCGAACAGACTCTTACAAAAACACTAAAGATGATACTAAAAAAATGCCATACTCATGAATCTGTGCAGCGTAGCTCTCCATCTCTTTGACAACAGTGGTGAGTTTGGTCAGAAGTTTGTGGTAGGCGTCCA
Organism: Danio tinwini; assembly: GCA_903798205.1. Classification (NCBI taxonomy): domain Eukaryota; kingdom Metazoa; phylum Chordata; class Actinopteri; order Cypriniformes; family Danionidae; genus Danio; species Danio tinwini. The sequence continues at coordinate 3,243,503 of CAIGQZ010001197.1, forward strand.
GGATGAGCAGGTCATCCTCTCGTAGCAGGAAGCGCAGACCGTGACCTTCTGCCCTGCTCAGACTGTGTCCTGACGGGGCAGCCATGCTAGTGATACTATGCTGGACATAAAACATGGGGTGCAGCTTGCCTGAAAGCAGAAAACAGCATAAAAAAACTAAATCTCTCATATTTAAACATAATTTTGTCATAAATCAATTGTGTTTGTAACACTTTATGTTTGTCTGTAAGTTTTATAAGTTTTTAATTAATGAAAATTTGTACACCTTGTAACTGTCTTAATGTCAAAAAGTTGAAAGAAAAACCCCATAGTTCTCTTATACCATAATTTTGAAGCACATCAAATTTAGCCACATTGCAAATCTGTGGTGTAAGCTTAATCCTTAAACACTCTTAAACGGGTCACGGCACCAATGTAAGTAATCCAGTCATCCATTTAGCATCAAAATACACTCCTTTATAAGTTTTATTTCACATAAAACCACACTCCTATTTGAACCACATTCTTATACAGATTAAAGAACCAGTATAACCCCTATAGTTTTATTCATCTTCTGAGTGAGATTCCAGCAATGAAAGTGTGTATGCTAGTAAGGATGTTATTGAGCACAGTCTCTAGGGTCAATCAATGTAATGTGGGCCAGGCCCTGATCTTCAAAACTCATGGTTCTGTTCTACTATAATTTTGATTAAAGAAGCACATCAAGTTTATCCATCATTGCTTTTCTGTGGTGTAAGCTTAACCCTTAAACTCTCATATCCGGTCATGGCACCAATGTAAGTAATCCAGTCATCCATTTAGCATCAAAACAAACTCCCATCTAGGTTTTATTTGACAAAAAAAACACTTCCATTTGAACAACAATGTTATACAGATTACAGGACCAGTATAACCCCTCTAGTTTTACTCACCCTCTGAGTGGGATTTCAGCAATAAAAGTGTGTATGCTAGTAAGAATGCTATTGACCACAGTCTCTAGGGTCAATCATCTTGAACCCAGAGCTTTAAACTCAAAGCTCCTACTAGCTGGCCTCCATTACACCCACCCCTAAACATTCATTCAGATCACAGCACCATTTTAACCCTCTGGTTCTTATCTGGATGGAACCACACTCCCATTCCTACCTCTCCCTTATCCGAGTCACGGCACAAATATAACCCTCTGGTTTTAAAGGGCCCCTATTATACATTACAAAGGGTCATAATTTGGTTTTACGGGTCTCCAACAACAGGCTGATATGCATGCAAGGTCAAAAAACACTTTCATGGTCTTATAATATGCATTTATTTTTACCTAATTATCCCAGCGACTCCCAAATGAATCATTCAGTGATTAATTTGTTCCCAAACCCCTCCTTAGCTCGAAGCAAATCTGCGCTGATTGGACCGATGACAGCCTGTTGCAATTGGTCGACAGCGTTCAGCGAGAGACAGTAAAATACCCAGCGTAGTTTATCAAGCCCCCGGGTCGCCAACATTGGTATAGGATCTGATAGCAGCAGACGCCCGAAACACGCTTCAAAGTAAACTTACTAACACGACAGTAAACAGTACCAGGTTTCTTAACAGTGTTATTCAGACACCTCACCCCCGAAAGCAGTGCAGTTAAACACCACAAACTCATTTAAATCTATAAACAAAACAGCACGTGTCGCGTTTTCAACCAGGCATTAAGACGCGATATGGGAATATAGAGTTAACCTTATACAGTGCAAGCGGTTACAAGTAACAACACAATTAAATACATACTTTACAAGCTAGAGAAAATAAGGAGGCAACTATTTACTTACACTTATGAAATGTGTCATAGGCCAGGTCTGATTTCATTAATTATCTTTCATTTTGCAGCTTCTCTACCTTCTCAGCTGTAGATCGTTTCTATTTGCAATCATTGCTGTGGCACCTCGCATGAAATTGTCATGATTCCGCCAATCTGGTCTTGTTTATTCTTGTTTTGGTGGCGGAGTCCTGACACTACTCCTGTCATGTTTTGTCATTGTGCGTGTCTCTGTATGAGCGCCAGTCGTGGGCGCTCTTGGACCCTGCGCGTTCCGCGCAATGTGGGCGCGGAATGTTTGGGGGTGTTTACGATAGTGCGCTCTCGTCCGGGTGTTCTGTTTGTCTGTTTGCAGTGTGGTGTTTCAGTCCCAGAGTCTCTGCCTACTTGGGTTTGGTTTCGGTCGGCGCTGAAATGTGTGTGTATTGTGTGTCTGTTTTGTCATGTGCTCGTCAGTCTATTGTCTAGCCCCACCCTTCTTGTTAACTCATTATTAGTTCATTTGGTTCACCTGTTTGTGTATTGATTTACTACCGCTTATAATCCCCTCATGTCTGCTGTCCTGTGCCAGTTCGCCTTCGTTACATTTTGTTACTACTCGTTGCTCTCCATGTTTCAGTTGGCTTGTTGTCTCCGTCCTGATGTGGTCCAGTCCTGATCCCTGCCAGCCTGCCCAGTCCAGTTTGTTTTGTTTGTTTATTATTTGTTTGATTAATTTTTTTTCCCCTCGGGGTTGTTTGCTTTTCCCTTTTTGTTTTATTTTATTATACATAAATATACAAACTCTGCACTTGGGTCCTTGCTCTTCTTTTTCCCCTAACTCTACCGGGACAGAAATGTTATGTTCTCAGGGCTTACCTGTACTCTGCTTTGCCCAACAATCACTATCTTTGCAGGCTCCTATCTCTTTTCAAGTGCTGTGCACCAGCCCGAAGTCCAGCGTGCCTTTGTTTGACTTGTACCTAATAATTTGTCCTTATTTTGTATGTGTTACACCAAATTATGTGACCACCCTATTCTGTGACCCTAGTAGGCACTGTTTGGCTTGAACTCGCTCCCACAGCATACATACTTTCACATGAATGCGCTGGAATGAACTGTTCAATAGAGAAAGAAAATAATCCATGAGCTGTGTACTGAAAGTTCATTGTAAGCATGTAGATGCTGAAGCACTTTTTTCCCTCACACTTCCAATAATATCCAGGACAGCATCTTCATGACTCATGACTTCAGGAACTGATTGTCTTTGCTGCTGTGGTAGTGGGTGGGGCCGCAGGTTTAAATTTTTTAGGTCTGCGTGCAACCATTGTTTCGTATTGACGTCACGCCGAAATGGCTAAAGACTCATTATCAAGACGATTCATTTAAACCACTATGAGTGGACTCTTTTTTTAGATGAATCAATAGTTTTAAAAATGATCCACTTTCAGATTTAAGCTTTAGCTGGATATTTCACTTAACTTAGAGCTGTGTTACACTACATGGAAGGTCAATTTCAAAAACCCATAATAAGGGCTCTTTAATATGAGTAGAATCACATACCCATTCAAACCTAAATCTTATCTGGGCCACAGCACTAATATAACCCTCTAATTCTAATATGATTTTAATCACACTCCCATTCAAATCTCAAGTCTTACCCGGGTCATGGCACCAATATAACCTCCCGGTTCTAATTTGGGTAAAACCACATATCCATTCAAACCTCAATCTTATCTGGGTCATGGCACTAATATAACCCTCCGGTTCTAATATGGATAGAATCACACTCCCATTTAAACCTCACTCTTTTCCGTGTCATTGCACCAATATAACCTCCCAGTTTTAATATGGGTAGAAGCACACTCCCATTCAAATCTCACTCTTATCCAGGTCATGGCACCAATATAACCCTCTAGTTTTAATATGGGTAGAATCACACTCCAATTCAAACCTCACTCTTATCCGGGTCGTGGCACCAATATAACATCCTGGTTCTAAGCTGAGTAGAACCACATACCCATTCAAACCTTAATCTTATATGGGTCACGGCACCAATATAACTCACCGGTTCTAACATGGGTAGAACCACACTCCCATTCAAACCTCACTCTTATCCGGGTCATGGCACCAATATAACCCTCCAGTTCTAATATGGGTAGAATCACCCTCCCATTGAAAGCTCACTCTTATCCAGGTCATGGCACCAATATAACCTCCCAGTTGTAGTCTGGGTAGAACCACATACCCATTAAAACTTCAATTTTATCTGGGTCACGACACCAATGTAAAAAAATGTAATCCTATTCGTCAAATGTTATCATATAACGAGCATATGTACAATCACACTTTGGCAACACATAAAAAGCAAATCTTAATTCCTAAAGTGTAGCATGTTTATAAATTAAATTTGTCCATCTAACAGCAATGATATACTTCATACAGGGCTTTAAATTGGTCATTGTTTCCTATAATTGGCAGTCTCCATTGTACGTTAGAATTAGGAGTATTTCTTTACTTACCCTGCTCTGAATTGCGGCTTCCTTTTTCCAGAGTGTTTTTCCTGTTGTCCAGCTGGACTCCGAAAGCACTTCCCAGGGAAGTAGTGGTCTTTGGATAAGACACCTCTATTACATTGATGTGACAGTTGGTGGGGCAGAAGTCACTGCTGTGTAGAGGCGAAACCTTGCTCTTCGCCTGCTTGAATGTGGGCCAGGCCCTGTTTTTCAAAACCCTTGAAAACTGAACACAGAGAGGAATTAATGTAAGATACTGTAAATATTTTGTGTAGATTTAAATACAACAACAAGCTTATTGTTTTTTTTCTGTCTAAATCATTTAAATCAGTAATTCAGTACTAAAAACCTATCAACATCTTATTGTGTCAAACAGCTTCAGTAAGGGTTTACCATAGACTGAGTATGGTATGCTAACATGCTTGGCTTATCAAAGTTCAATACATTCCCATTGAGCTTGTATTTTAGCTTTACAAAATGAGTTTTCCAATCTCCAATCAATAGCTAAGTTTCCATCCACCTTTTTTATGCGAATTTTCGAGATGCACATAAAAAAACGGTTGATGGAAACGCCAAGATGTGCATACATTTTGAAAATGTGCATAAAAAACATATGCGCATAACTGAGTAGGATAAACTTTTTATTCGATAAGAGAAGATGCTCATAAACTACAATGGAAACACTTTTTCTGAACAAATTCCAGTATACACATTAAAAAAGGTCATGTGATTTTGTTATGAGATGTGATGTTAAAAATGTGTGCGAATGGACAAACCAGCAGGCTGAGCACATTGTAAAACATCTGAAATGTTGTTTAGGTCATTTTAATACGCCATAACCATTTCAGTATTAGTGTTATTATATTATTAATGACCTCCAGAACTGTCAAAATCATCTGTGCTCCGTGCCCATGCCTTCAAACACTACCACGCATTCATGAGGCACAAGTCATTCATTAAATGAAAAAAAGATTCACGCAGCATCTCCTACCACAGCAAATTCCGTTTTTTATATTTGGCGCCAATTAATCAGGAAGTGACAATTTTGTTCTCTTTGACTCGTTTAATGGAAACGCTGCTTTATTTACACATCTTTTATGTTATAATCCAGTTTTGCGGATAAAGTTAATTCATATTTTTGGGTGGAAACATAGATAGTGACAATTCAAAAAATGTATACTCTTGACTTGTTTAACCGATATTGTAAACAATTCAATTCAATCCAATTCAAAAACAGAGCTGAAAAAAGTTTTTTTTAAGATATAAGCTGGCCATCCGTCTAGTCCTCATGAATCAGGCTGCTGTATTTTGATGGTCACAGACCATTGTTTCTCAACCTGGGGCTCTGGAAAAAAATTATATATAAAGATTTATTTTAATATTTTTATTATATTTCAAATTAAATATACTGTTAACATTGTCAAAAAGTTGATGCACTTCAGAATTTGTTAGTTTGCTTAAGATTGTCTTAGAAATTTCAGAAGTATGACTTTAATACATGGAAAAGTGATGAATGAAATATTTCAATTTATGTCAAGCTTTAAGATACAGTATTTTATCATGTACGTAGAAATTGAATTAATTGAATTCAATCAAAAGTACTACTGCTATGAATTAATCATTCATTCATTTTCTTTTCGACTTAGTCCCTTTATTAATCAGGGGTCGCCACAGCGGAATGAACCGTCAACTCATCCAGAATATGTTTTACGCAGCAGATGGCCTTCCAGCTGCAACCCATCACTGGGAAACATCCATACACACTCATTCACACACATACATTATTGACAATTTAGCCTACCAAATTCACCTATACCACATGTCTTTGGACTTGTGGGGGAACCGGAGCACCCGGAGGAAAAACCACGCAAACACAGGGAGAACATCCAAACTCCACACAAAAACACCAACTGACCCAGTCAAGGCTTGAACCAGCGACCTTCTTGCTGTGAGGTGAACGTGCTACCCAATGCGCCACCGTGCAGCCCCTGCTATGAAGTATATGCATTAAAAACATTAAATTATTGAAACATCTGGAAATTATTAACTGATATAGGTTTTTTAAATATTTCTATTTGTTTAATTTACTGTATTATTGCTCTTAGATTCTGTTGAAAAAAAAATTTAATTAGGTAATAAAAAAAAATCTACGGATTTTAATTAAATTACCTAATTTTATTATATTTAACTTTGATTGATTTAAATTAGAAAATTTGTAGATATTCTTTGGGAGGCTTTGAAATATTTCACTACGAACAGATGCTTTCTTAACCAATGTTTTCTCCCTACTATATTTTAATGTTTATTTTGTTATTGAAAGGAAGAATTAAGAGGACATTTATCTTAGCATCACTTTCAACAGTATGAAAAGTTTTGGAATGATCAATAAAAGCACATTGCTGCAAATTGCATTACTTTATGTGCAAAAAAGAGAGCAAAGAGCTTCAGTTTGTTATTCACTTAATTGCCACCAGTGTTACTAATAAAAAATGTTTCTGAATTCTTCTTACAGCTACTTTAAGGCAGCCTATCAAACTGGACTATCATCAAATGCAACTGCAGTGTTCCTTCACACCCTCATTCAGTGTTTTCCAGAAGAACGTCCATAGATGCCGCTCACACAGAAACACCACTTGCAGAAAATCAATCACACTGAACAAATCCATATTGCACCTGAAATTACACCCATTTGAAACTGTTTGGATTGAAAGTCACAGCTTTAGGCACAGGAGCATGTAATTAAATCAGTGACAGGCTGACAAAGCCTCATCATTCCCCTTGAGCAGGATCTGAACTTCGCCTTTCTTCAATAATGACATTGTTTTTCAATGGCTGCAGTCGAGTATGTCTGGGGTCACAAACTACACGGTACGGGTTACATCTGCACTGGACACGTAGCCTCCCCTCAGACCGGACATCCCACATTCCTGGCTAGCTTCGACAAAACGTGGAGCTTCAGAGTCCGGGGTCCGGACCCTGCCAGACCTCTCACGGGATCCTACTGAGAGCGCAGCAGAAGGAAATTATGCAACGGGACGGGATGTTCGAAGCTATTTTTAGCTTAGTGAAGCAATAGCTAATTAATCCAGAGCTGAGTGGGATGTTGAATCTGATCACAGGGAAAAACAAGGGAAACTGTCAGATGCGTGCAGACATATTTTCCTATTCTCGCTCCAAATAAGAGCAGCTGATGGAAAATTAAAAATGACATTTTGCACAAGCCCGTTTCCCTTGGTACTGGTGGACTCGCATATTTCATCAATCAAGGCCAGCTGCTGGTAAAAAGGACAGGGTGGGACTCTTTCCTGTTCGGTAACCTGAATACAAGTGCTACAAGTCAAGTTAGAGTTTTCTGTCTCACTCATCTAAAAGACACCAACTAAAGAAATTCATTTTTTAATGCACTAAATAAGATAAAATTTGCAAAACACAGCATATAGTTTAGTCTTACAGATACAGGTACAGATACAGGTGCAACTGCAACGCTTTTTTAACTGGCATATCTAGCAACACTTAGTCAACATCCTAAACGGAAATTAATAATTCAATCAAAATGAAAGTGAGTCACAGCCTTTTTTGGACACTCAAAGCACTTTACACATTTTTGGGGGGAATATCCTTATCCACAACCAGTGTGCAGCATCCACCTGGACAACACGACGCCAGCCAGATTGCGCCAGACTGCACACCACACACCAGTGATGAAGCAAATTATGATATGGGGATGGTTAGGAGGCCATGATGACAGAGGCGCCAGTGGGCAAATTTGGCTATGATGCCGGGGTTAAACCCTTACTCTTTTCGAAGGACATCTTGGGATTTTTTTACGACCACACAGAGTCAGGACCTCAGTTTAATGTCTCATCCAAAAGACAGTGCTCATTAAGCAGTATAGAGTCCCCATCAATATACTGGGGCGTTAGGACCCACACAGACCGCAAGTTGAGCACCCCCTGCTGGCCTCACTTACACAACTTCTAGCAGCCACCTAGCTTTGCCCTGCGGTGTCCCATCCAGATACTGACCAGGTACAGCCTCGCTTAGCTTCAGTGGGCAACCATGTGTGCGTTGTAGAGAGCTAGCTGCCAGCTATCATCATACTGTGCTTCCTCTTCTCTCTCCAACTGTGTTACCTAAATACTACTATTCCAGCAGTATTAATTACACTTTAAAACATCAATAGATCAACAAAGTAATCAATAAAAGGCTTGGGATTTTCAGTAAATTATGGCTTTAATTTGTAAATTAAGTAATATCCAATACATTTTTTTTTATTTTACAATGAAAAATCTAATATACACCCTTAAATATTATAATATGATGTATTTTATTATTTGTATTTTATAAACTAAATACATAAACTACTTAAACTGATATAATATAATATAATATAATATAATATAATATAATATAATATAAT
>CAIGQZ010001197.1:3256790-3268595 GCA_903798205.1 Danio tinwini
AATGAATGAATGAATGAATGAATGAATGAATGAATGAATGAATGAATAAACACAGCTTCAATTCATTTTTTTAAATATATATTTTCTGCATATACACAACATTTCTACAATGCTTTGGGATGTCAAAAAATGTAAAAGTAATACAAGTAGAAAAAAACACTACACTTTGAAAAAAAATATTTTTGAAATCATATGTAACCATATGTAAATAAACAAATAAATGAATATCCATTGCATGGCCATAAATCTGATTTATATATGAGATTGGGCTACATGTTATTGTGAGAGGTTTTCTGCATTGTTTACAACTGTCATGATCACCAGCGATCTTAACTCTATAGATCGCTGGTATACATGCACAATCCCTTACGGACTACAAATCCGCCATTTTATGGACTACATCTCCATACATGCACTCCGCTCACACACATGTTCCTGATCCTGACTGATTGCACACACACACCACTGGAGGATTATCAAGGACTGATTACAGGCACCATTTAAGCAGCACAGAGACACACAATGGTGCTGAGTCTTGTTATCTGTTGTAGTGACATTGCAACTCATTTCCCTTGCCTTGCCTTGATCCTCGCCTAGTTTACCTGTTTATCTATGTCTGCCGCCTGCCTTCTGACCATCTGCCTGTTAATCTTACTACGACTCTTGATTTCCCTTATACATCTGTTTGCTCCTGTGTTGATCATTGCTTGCCTGACCATCCTGTTAATAAAAACTTGCATTTGGATCCTCACCTTCATTGTCAGTGTCACATCCACAATGCAACAAAAAAATGTTTGAATAAAATTTGTCAAAAAGAAAATGTCTGTTTCCATTAAGTATGAAAGAATAAAGATTGACCAATGCAAGCAAAAAAGCTAATTGTTTATTACTCACACACAGTAACTCATATATAAATAAAACAGTATATGTGAAACAATTAAATAAAGTTGTATTATATATATATCAACTTTTTAAAATTTTATCTAAACAAATTGATACTCCACCTCTTTGAGAAGTGTGATTATGGAAGTTTTGCATTTTAACTAATTTGGTTTAGACTATGAATCTCTAACAGAGTTGGGAAAACATTTGTCACTACATTGTTTATTTCCCAAATGATGCATCATACTATGGAAGTTCAGCTCTAAGTTACATGGTTGTGAGACTGCAGAGGAGACCACAAAATTTAAAAGCACACAGAGCCCATAACAACTCCATGTAATCTGCCTAACAGCACTGCAATATGAAAATTCATCTGAAGAGAGTTTTCTCAGAGGAAGTGTCGACCCACCCAAGCAGATGTTTGTAATAAGCCCGAAATTGAGAGCAGTTTAGGGAATTAAAAAACAAAAGAAAGTCTTAATATGTAGAACATGTCAATACATCAGAGTCCTATTAGCGTTTGTTTGTGTGACGTCACTGTTGAGCTACAATGCTAACAATAGTCTAGCCTGACAGCTGTTGCTTCATTAAGGCAGATTGTAAATCACACAAATCCATTTTTAGTGAAAGGAAATGTGGTGTTCATTTGTAAACAAGCGTGATGAAGCATTATTGAAAGCATCTGAGATCATACACTTGCAGGACGCTGTATGCTACATGAAATGAGCTAATGCTAATAATCAACAGCAGAGATCATATTTTACAATAACAGATCTTGTTAAGTGTAGCTGATTGGCATGAGCCAGCAGGCTCTATATATTACATTATATATACAGGGGCAGTGGGTAGCACAATCACCTTACAGCAAGAAGGTCGCTGGTTCGAGCCTCGGCTGGGTCAGTTGGCGTTTCTGTGTGGAGTTTGCATGTTCTCCTCGTGTTGGCGTGGGTTTCCTCCGGGTGCTCTGGTTTTCCCCACAAGTCCAAAGACATGCACTGCAGGTAAATTGGGTAAGCTAAATTTGTCCATAGTGTATGTGTGTGAATGAGAGTGTATGGGTGTTTCCCAGTGATGGGTTGCAGATGCAAGGGCATCCGCTGTGTAAAACATATGCTGGATAAGTTGGCGGTTCATTCTGTTATGACGATCCCAAATTAATAAAGGGACTAAGCCGCAAATAAAATAAATGTATATATATACATACATCAGCTCATTAGCACAGACTTAAAGACCTGTAATGGGTGTGACAGACAAAGGAGATATCCAAAACATGCAGTGTTGGGGGTCCTCCATGAACGTGGTTGAGAAACACTGTATTACAGTATGTTAATAAGATGTTGTTAACATAACAATACAATATGTAAAAATAAAAAGTTAATAATAAAATATATGATGTATTATGTTTAACTGTATGTTTATTTATGTATTTTTAATGAATTAATTAGAACATTTATTATAATATAAAATATGTTTATCAATAATTCTGACAATATTTTAATACAAAAATAAAAGCTATTGTTATAAAATGTTACAGTATTTTATTGTATTACAGTGTGTTAAGAATATGTAATTAACACATAATAATTCATTCATTTATTCATTTTCTTTTTGGCTTAGTCCCTTTATTAATCAGGGGTTGCCACAGCGGAATGAACCACCAACTTAACCAGCATATTTTTTTACGCAACAAATCAATTTTTCTAACTGCAATACATCACTGGGAAACACCCATCCACTCCCATTCCCACACATACACTACAGACAATTTACCATACCCAATTATCCTATAGCGCATGTCTTTGGACTTGTGGGGAACACCGGAGCACCCAGAGTAAACCCATGCGAACACGGGGAGAAAATGTAAACTCCACATAGAAATGCCAACTGACCCAGCCGAAGCTTGAACCAGCAGCCTTCTTCTTGTGAGGCGACAGCGCTACCCACTGCGTTACCGTGCTGCCCCTACATAATAATAAAATGTGTAAAAATAAAAAGGTAAAAATATGTGATGTTTGACTGTATGTTGATTTATGTATTTTTTATGAAACATTTAGAAATTTTACATTAATATAAAACATGTTTATCAGTAAATCTGATTGTATATTTGAATAAAAAAAAATCTTTTTATAAAATAAATTGCGTTTGTGGTAGCGCCAACAAAACATGTTTAAATCTGACAAGAGAAATAAAAAATAAATCCTCTTGTAACAACAATAGTTTCATGTGAGTCACTTAAGCCTCCACACCACTGGTGATTTAAAGTGTTTATCCTCTTATTCCGCAGCAGGGGGTCGTAAAGACCACTTTCATTTGTCACACACACTTGGTTTAATATACTCGGCTGTCAGCTTCTATCAGCACCCGTGTGTTACTGTGAAATGTGAAGAGGCCCTCGCAAATGTACAAGACAATCGCTGCGGTCTCATCTGCTTCTGGATGAATTCATCTGCCGCTCTACGGAAGAGATAATAGTCAAGACTCATGGGACTTTACCTTCGCTGTGAGGCTGAAGAAGCCTTTCGGTTCCACCATTTTCTCCAAGACTTGACACTTCATGCCAGCTGTGCTGTCGTATTCATACATGACACCGTACTCCAGATAAACATTATCCACCGTTAGGCTCACGTGGTCCTTTTTGCCATCTATTATGGCGATGGTGTTGAACTTGTCCATGACCTCTGTTGAAGAAACGCAGACATGTCAGTTTGATTCAATGTTAGCAGATCAAAAGATACAAACAACAACATACAACTGTTTAAGAACTATTTAAAAGCTAAGAGAGACCAGCAACTGCTATTACCTGCTTGAAAATAGTCAATTGTATTATTTTATAATCAATTTTTTTATAAGCCATTTTTATTTCTTATTAATTGTGTCAAAGCAGCTTCATATACAAAAAACATGCAATAAACAAAATAAGGTATGCTCATTAGACACAAAAACCCTTGTGCACTGCTCAAATTTATTACTTGTTTGTTATGTTAGGGATGAACATCCACTGAATTACACTGCTGTAAAAATGTGTCAGATAAATATTTATTTCTTCTTTTTTTTGCATAAATCTGTTAATCAACCTCAGTCCTGATCAAAACTACTAAACTGCTTAGAAAAATTACAGGATTTTAACTACATAATTGCCAAGTTCACAAATGATGTCACTGATTTGGTGGAGAAAAAAAACACAAGATGATGTATTTTCAATTTTAAAAGTAATTGAGGACAGGATTTTAAAAATCTTTTTATCTTAAGCCTTGCATATGTGAAGGATTAGTAACAACATTGGCCTTCATGCACTGCTGTTTCTACCACAGTGACTTCCATTACAACCACACTTGATGGTGCATAAATACAGAGTCTTTGTTTTTGTTTACTCCATGTAGTTCGGTGGGCTAGGATGCGTATTTAGATTTTCTCAGACACATCAAGGTATGTGCGGAGTAAGGTCACTCTCACACACTCAGACACACATACACACACTTTCATTTGCTGTTATACTCCATTTAAATCCAGAAACTAATCCTTTTTTTGCACAGGGCTATCTAAAGGGTTAATGGTCCCAACTGATGATCAACAGTAAAATTACAAATTGTAACTCTTCCCAACAGGGAAAATCACCAACAATCAAAAATGCATGATTATATGGTGTCATGGTTTTGTAATAAAAAATGTAGTTATAATGGAAGTCAATAGGGCAAAAACAGCCACCAACAGTAAATTAAGGAGAAAAAAATGAAAATCAATCAAAAAACAATGCATCAAAGGCAATGTTGTTTCACATGTACAAGAAAATTCATAATTTTGTGTGTGTGTGTTTTTTACCAAATCAACATCATTTATACATTTGTCATTTAAAGTGTTTAAACTTGTAATTTTTAAAGCAATTTAGTAGTTTGATCAGGACTGAGGTTGATTAACAGATTATGCAAAAATATATATTTTTTAAATATTTATCTGATGCATTTTACAGCAGTTTAATTTAGTGGATGTTTTCATAACGAAAGGGTAGTAAATTTGCGCAAAGTGTATTGTTGAGGGTTTTTTTTTAAATTCAAAGAATTTTCTCAAAATATGTGTCAAAATAAGATTTGTCACCAAAAATCATTCTGCTAGCTAAAACACAGAAAAAAGTTATGGCCATATTAAAATTCAAAATGACAATTCAGGTAAACAGCTAAAAAGATATTTTATGCATAATAACGAATTTGCATCTCATTCATAATAGAGTGCGCTGATTGATTCAAACCAACTCTCTCATGAATTAATGCACAGACAATGATGTCATTGTGTACATCGTGTACTGCCGGCCAACCACCATGCTGGAATTTACACAATGAAATCAATGTTGTGAAATTGCTTCAAAATTTATGTTTAAACAGGAAGAATTTGCTCTAAACAACGCAAAAAACAACCAATTTTCACTTTTTAGTGATATATATGTGTCCTAATTTAGTATTGTGGCACATATATACAGTATGTCTTGTAACATCTCATTTCAGGGTTTCGTGACCCTTTAAAACTACAGTATAACAAATTAATTTTTTTTTCTTGTGTAAAAATACATACAATTAATAAAATTAAATATGATGGCATTTATACATTTAAAGTTTTAACTTAATAAAAAATAAAACATTTGTGAATGGAAGATAATTAGTAAATAAAAATGTATATAATAAAAAACTCAAATTAAAAACTGAATTTCACTTAACAATACAATAAAGAAAAAATACACATATGTCATGACAAAATACTATGAATTTGTAATGTGCAAATAAAACTATTCAATTTAATTAAATTAATTTTAACTATTGTTAATTTAATTACAACATTTTAGAATTCAATTAATTACTTTTTATTATGTGTTAGCCAAAAGCCAGAATATATATATATATATATATATATATATATATTTTTTTTTTTTTAAATCTGTGACAAAATGCTGTGAATTCTGCATGTGGCTACTGAAGTGTTAGTCTGAATAGAAGAAGAGCAAATATAACAGCTAAAGTAGGAAGATGAAACCTTGTGTACTTATGTATTCACTACGTGTGTAACAGCACCTTCAACTTTACACTCAAACACATCTCCGTTGTCTCCAGCGGTGGGCTTCTGGTTGCTTCTCTGGTGGTCTTCCTGTGCACTCTCACTGTTGTTATAAACCCATTTAATGGAGTCTTGCTGCAATAACAAAAAAATTACCTTTTCAGTCTTGTGTTTAAAACAAGATCAGCTCTATCATACACTCCCATAAGACACAAGCATCACAAACAAAAACCTTTTTTTTGCTTCTAGATAGCAATATGGTTAAATGTAGAACAAAAAATAAGTTTTCAGTCTACCATGTTTCTCCCCTAGAGTAACAGAAGAGACTGAATATTTGATTTCAAGATATAAAATCAAATGACCAGTCAAACTTGATCAAATCCAGCAAACGGTAATAACTGAGTAATGAGATCCACATGTTGTACTAGCTCTTATACACATAATGTACATATAGTATTTAAGGCCACTTAAAAAAAAGTTTCTTTTGGAAATAAATTTAAAGGCACACTTCACTTTTCATTTTACAACTTCCCTTTAGCAGATTACAACTTCTTTGGGTGTGGTGGATGAAATTTTTGCTTAGCTTAGCATAAATCATTAAATCCCATTAGACCATTAGCATCTTACTCAAACAATGTAAAATAATAATAATAAAAAATAATGGTTAGCACTGTGGCCTCACAGCAAGAAGGTATCTGGTTCAAGTCGCAACTGGGTCAGTTCGCATTTCAGTGTGGAGTTTGCATGTTCTCTCGTGTTTGCATGGATTTCTTCAGGGTGCTCCAGTTTCCCCCACCGTCCGAAGACATGCACTATAAGTGAATAGGGTAAACAAAATTGGCCATTGTATACAAGCGTGAATGTGAGAGTGTATGGGTGTTTTCCAGTACTGGGTTGCATCTGGAAGGGCATCCGCTGAATAGAACTTGGCAGTTCATTCCGCTATGGCGACCCCTGATAAATAAGGGTATAAGCTGAAAAAAAATGAATGATTAAATGACAATTTTTCCTATTTTTCTCTTTTGGGAATTGTAATAATTGCATTGAGTAATATGTTAATGGTCTAATATGATTCAATGCTTTAAGCTAAAAGTGTTGAAGCCAGATTGATCAGTTGAATAAATTCATAAATGGTCAAAATTAAGGCAGTATTTCTCAAAACCTTCATAAGGCTTAATCATTCTTAAATTGTACCTTAAGCTGTACCTTATAGTTAATATGTGTTTCCCAAAGCTTTCCTTAAATATACTCTCTTTAAGTCATACTTTTGTAAGGTTAGTCTGAACCACTCTTAGTTTACCTTATCATTGCTAGATTGGGATTAAGTGAATTAGATCAAGATTAAGTAGTTAAGATAAAGTAAATTAAGATTAAGTTTTAACAAAAATATCATACAATTCAGCATCAACTTCAGGGACAGCACCTCGCAACATCGTACGTAAGAAGGTAAACATGAGCAACCTCTTTGTTATAGTTATAGTCAGGGCTTTACATTAACACCCGCCAACCCTCCAAATGCGGGTAGATTTCAGCCGTGGCAGGTTAAACAGATACTCTCACTAGCCACTTTGGCTAGTTGAAGATCATTTTTAAATGATAGTTATCTTAAAAGTAGGGTTCGACAATAAAGATGGCCCAATATGTGTGTGAATGTCATCTTGGAATCGAGAAGCAGCATGACAAAAATAGTGTTTGCGCGAGCAAAGGAAAGCATGTGAAAACCAAATGGATGTTAATACAGGTGATGTGATGTGCGCAGCTGTTTAAAAAGCATGCACGCAACCGCGCGCAACCGTGCCTAGAGGAAACGCAACTGCTGCGATTGGATCTCTTTCAAATAGACTGGACAAAAAGTGATCCTCGTGCACACACAGTCTTGCTGTTTCCAAAAGCTCCGGATGTTTTTAAAATATGTATTTTTGTAAGCAGCAGCGGTTGTCAGTTTTGCTTTAACTATTCTTTACGGATTATGGGCCTAACTTTACCCGTGTTCATGTGATCATCCTTTATTGTCACATGGATATCACATGGATATGTTTTTCACCTGCTTTCTTTTGTTTACAGTATTTTTTGATAATATTGTTTAATTATCATTGTTACAATAACATTGCTTTAATAGGAGATTAACTCCACATAAATATGTAGTTACCTAGTGATCTGAGAAACCTTTAGCCTGGACAAACTAGGCTAATGTGCATAGATTTAGATACATGGCAATAATAATTTTTTAAGAAAGGTTTTGTTGAATAAAAAGAATACGTATACAGCTATATTTTGCATGTTTTGACAAATTATTTAACATTTGTGGCTAAGTAATAATTAAAATAAATATTTATTTTTGGTGTGGTCAGAGATAAATTTGGTAAATCCTCAGTGTTGAGCTCTGAAAAGTCCTGTGAAATAAAAACGAATTGCAATGCAACACTGTGAAACCACAGCCCATTTGCTCATGCACATTGAGCAGGGTCATACACAAAAAAAGTGAAATGAATGAGGATGCATGTGGACAATACAATGTCTAAATGAAGTAATTTTAGCATGTCAACGTCAAATTATTGCATATTAAATATATTTTCCCAACAACAAAATTGTGCCTAGTGAAAATTGTGAGTGGCTAGTAGTGTTGAAAAACTACTAGCCACAGTGGCTGGTGATCATAAAAGGTAATGTCAGCCCTGGTTATAGTTGTTCATACATGTTACTAGTTATTAAGTTTTAGTTCAAAAACACATCAAGAAATTATATAACTTTCAAGTCTTCGTAGCGTACTAAGAGACAACGTTATTTGGAAACACAGCTTAACATTCTAACTATACAGACCATTTCAATGTGGTCATGTCTTTGGCCCCTGAACATTTCCTGCTTTTTATCAAACTATTTCATAGCTGAAACAAGAGATAATTCGATCATAACTTAATGTTAAAACAGCTATCATAACATTATTTATCAATTGGCTCTTATTGGATTTTTGGAAGCTTTAGAAATGTAAAACAGGAAGTACGTTGGGACCATTGTTTTTGTTTACATCCCTCAAAATGGTCTATAGTGGACTTGTAAAATGAGCCAAAAAGAAGTAGATTGTCCCTTTATTAAAAGTGGGACCAAAATGTTTTTTTACAATGTAAGTCACAGCTGTAGACGTGGTGCAAAAACAACAACAACCCCTCCAACTTTAAAGAGCCCCTATTATGAGTCTCTGAAAATGACCTTCCATGCAGTGTGTAACACAGCACTAAGTGAATGAAAACATCCAGCTGAGGTTTAAACCTGAAAGTGCACCATGATTAAAACTATTGATTCTGTAACGAAATAGTCGTCTCTGAGTCGAATAAAGCCCTTTATGGGGCTGTTCACATATTGTGTCCAAATCCACATTAAAAACGCGACGCATGCTTCTTCCTTTAGCGATTTAAATGCGTTTCTGAACTCAAGATCCTCTGCCTTTTGTCTTTGCTATGGCAGCCATCAGCTGTTCATACACACAAGCGATGTAGTAAATTTTCAAAATAGTTTAACTTTTGTCACTGTCTGGATTAATACTGCATGTGTGTCGTTGTTATTACTTTGGGTTAGGTTTAAGAGTAGAGCGATATAATTGTGTTTAACTGCATTGCTTAAATGCATTCCTGCTTTGGGCTCTCACATACTGTGTACTTCATAACCGTGGTGGCCGTTTTTCTTTTGTCCCGTGCTGAACCCAGTCGACCAATCATGACAGTCTGGGTCATCGGACCAATCACAGCATATTAGCCTCACCCAAAAGAGGGGTTTGGGAACAAATTATTCTCTGAACAAATCATATGGGAGTCGTTGGGATAATTAGGTAAAAAAAAATGCATATTATAAGACAATGGAAGTGTTTTTTGACCTTGCATGCACATCAACCTGTTGTTGGAGAAATATGACCTTTTATAATGCATAATAGGGGCTCTTTAAGTTGAACTAAACTGTAGTAGAAATGCACTCTAAGCCAAGACGTGTCAAACCATTCCATGCAGTGAAGAGGTGACTTTTAAACGTTAATCTGTGATTCATCTCACTTTCTTACATTCAGTGTGAAAGGGCTTTAACAGTAAAGAACAGTCATGTATTCTTAATTTACTTTTAACTCTAATAATAAAGACTAATTCACACTGCACCGAAAGACACCAACCAACACAGACCACACCAGATTACAGTACGTCACTTCTCTGACATCTGTGGTCCCAACAAATGCCAAGTGAACATGTTCAATCTGCAAAAACAAATGCTGCACAATGCTGATAGTGGTAACACATCCACCAAATCCTGACACATTGTATATTGCTATTGGTCACTGTGTGTCGGTACAGTGTGTAGTGGCTTTAACAAGATAAATGCGGATCAACTCCAAATCTACTCCTGTCCCTTACATTTCCCCCTGCTGTGGGCCACAAATTTCTGCTCGGCAGGAGGGTGGGCACCCTCTCACACTCTTTTTCCATGCCTGATGGAAACCAGAGTCTAGCCAGTGTGCCAACACCACCGTCCTACTTCAGCCTGTGCCAAGCCTGTCCTTCATTACGCTCCAACACAAGCCTGCCTGGCCCGTTCCTTAACCCATATCCCTCACCCCCCAGCCTGCCTCCTGGCTTTCTTCCCTACCCAGTTCTATGAAAAGAGCCATAACTGCTATTATTGCTGGGTAATGACCCAGTCCAGATCGCAAACGCTTCTGTCATGTGCTTTGTTGTGCTTTATAGACAGAGATTTACTATTTAGAAAGGTCAGGAATAGTGCACTGATTGGAGGGTCTGAGAAACACTTGATTCTTACCTGTGTGGGCCGCCGGTACTTCCTGCAGGCCGTGACGTGGGCGATGACACTGGCATGGCTCTCTTTGCTCACATTGATGCCATTCACTTTAATGATGCACTGGCCTGGGTGAAGGCCGGCGACTGCCGCAACTGTGCCTTTTGGCAAAGAAAAAGAGAGAAATGTCAGAGTTATTTGGAGAACTTTATTTTGTCTGCCAAAATAAGTAATTTGGCCAAACTCTAAGACAGCATTGCATTAACCCTGAATGCAAAACTGACAGAAGATGTGAAAGAAATTCAGTACTGGAAAATTAAAACCCATGAATTTATTATGGGGAAAGTGCAATAATGTTTTTTTGGATGCTCTCCCTCACGAAACGGTAAGGTTTTTAATCTATTTAATACATATTAAACCTCTTCAACATTATTAAATGTAGATGCTGAATCACTCATATGTTTTTAGTTCTAAAGCAAAATTGTAAAGGGTTTATTTTATTTTCAAGATGTGAGGTGAACTATCTGCTTCTGCTTTCAGTATATGGCAATAAATGTCATGTAAAATGGCATTCAAACGCAGATATTTACCATTTTACACTGAATAAAGCACATGAGGTGTACCTGAGCTGGCAAGGTATCGCTTGCCATTGCTTTTATTAAGAACACGATTTAAATCAGCCTTTAGGCTCGATAGTCAGACTCACTCCAGTCCTCAATCTGGCAACCTGTGCTTGCGTTTGTTTTGTTCCAGGGATGCAATACCTAGTTCAACCACTGGGTGTCAAACTTACATACTGCACCTGTCATAATATCTTGCTTAATGTACTGTACTGTTATGATAATGAGAGCACTGTACTATTTACTAGACAACATGAGCAAAGTACTGTTTAAAGTATTATTTTGTTCTGTTTTACAAATTGTTTGTATGTGCTACTTATCATAACAGTAACGAGAGTAATGTGTAATTAGTTCAGCATCATGCTGATGTCAAAATCTATTGATTCTCCATTATAGTACTGTAACTGTGTGAATGCTGGACAACGAAGTTGAGGATCCATGTGTAGTTTTATTAATTAGTAGTCAGGCAGGCAATGGTGAAACAAAGGAGCAA
>CAIGQZ010001197.1:3273595-3285875 GCA_903798205.1 Danio tinwini
GTGTGTGTGTGTGTGTGTGTGTGTGTGTGTGTGTGTGTGTGTGTGATCAATGGAGAACTGGAACAGGTGTGTGTGTGTGGTGCCTGAAGTGAGTTGTAGTTTATATAGTGGCAGAATTGTAATCCGTGTGACAATGCATGTTTTCATCGATCTGCAAAGCCTTGATTACTGGTGATTGTGACAAGAACATTAATTATTCAGTATTTTACTGTTTTTTAATTGTGTATTATATTACTTATTTGTATGAGCTATGCATCATGCTAACAAAAGTATCATGCCATTAGCTTAGCAACATGCTACACATTACGTCAATGAGAGTATCAAGCCATTAGTTTAACGTATTAGTACTGTTTCTCAATATACAATATACAATGTACACTTGTTTACTGAAATATCAGATTATCATCATGCTATTATCTTATCAAAATGCTAACCTAGTGGCATCTAAAATCTACCAATTGTCCTATGTGGAGTGCTATTTGTGTGATATTTGGAGCTGTTGACCATGTAAAGTGCCCCAAATTGGCCTCTTTTTTTAAGGTTGCATGTTAAACAAAGTGCTGTCTTATAAGGTATCTCTCAGCATAGGTAGTAGACAGCAGGGCACTTTACTAGGCTTTGGAACACAGCCATGTTTTTGAGTGTGCATACACAATGAGGAGAGAGACACACAAATCACCCTAAATCTCCTAAACAAAAATGTCATAAGCATTTTTACAAGAAGACCCATAAAACAGCCTCTAGGTCTGTGCATAAGCAGACCATGATTAATAGTGCAGATTTTCTCTGTGATTACTCTTCTTTTACAGTTCACGTCTGAATGTCAGTCTGCTAAGCAAATCACACATAAACAGTTTGACCCCGAGGTTAGGATCCATTTAGTTTAGACAGATCCACTTGGCATGGGCGCCGTTGCGGCAGGTCAGGCGGTAAACTCAAATGAGTGTAACTTCGGTTCATTTTCAGAAAAGCAAAACACACCAATAAAATCAGGAGCTGTTTATCTGTGAATTACGACTGGCTCCAATAAAGATGTCTGAAGACCAGGCCGACATTTGAAGTTTCACTGAAGAGACTAAATATTCATCATTTGTTTGCATAATCTGTTAAACAAACGCAGGGTTTCATAGTGAATATCTCTAAAAGTGCACGCCTCTGTAAGAGGTTTCAGTGTTTCTTTAATCATATTTCATGCTCTCAAGTCTTTACGTTGCATTTTTTTTAAAAGCTCTCTCATTTGTGCAGCAAAACTCAAGCAAAGCAGTTTTTAAGAGCAAGCAAGTAAGTTACACAGGGTAATAATTATAATAACTCCCCCACTGAGCTTATGAACAGCAATCAGCAGAACGAGCAGCTGACCTTCTACTGTAAATGCAAATCTAGAAGGTACTGTCCTACTGAAAACACAAGCTTAGGTTAGCATAAATGTCAGTACATTTGATGATTTACGCTAGTTAGTACTGAATCCTGACCTAGATAAATAAATAAATAAATAAATAAATATATATATATATATATATATATATATATAGCAAAAATGACAGCTTATACTAATCTTATTATTCAAAGTACACAAAACTGAAGTAAACACTCTGGCTAACAATGCAGTCAGTGGTAAGTTTCCAGACCAGGTTTTCAATGGCTTTCTAATAACACCTAAACTGCTAAAAGTAGATCATTTTTACCAATTCTGTTAAAATAAAAGCCACACTGGTCACTTACTGGCTAAAAATAACTGAAAAATGCCAAATGTCAGGTGAAATATTAGCCTTAGCAATACATGGATTGACCACAATAAACTGCTGTACCAGATGCAGTTCATGTGTAAACATTGACACAATTAGACAATTAGTTAAAATCCACACGATTTACTCAGATTGCAAACTCAAGTAAAAAGACACACTTGTGGTCACTTATTGACTGAATGCAGATACAGATGATATAACTGAGCAGTGTTAAGTATTAGCACATATACAGTATCAGCTTTGGCAGTACACTGAAAAATCACTAGCTTAAATAGCAGATTTCAGCCATCTTGCTAACTTTCACCAAAACTGGACAGACTACAAAACCAAGCAAGGCTCACTCCAGTAAAATAACCAAATAAATTAAATTTAATCAGAATTTTAACAACACAATTTTTTTTTAAATAAAAGACCATGTTATATTTGATTATGTCAAATATATATATATAACAACATCTGATACTTGTTGACTAAATGCAGATATAGATGCATATAATTTAAAGTTAATTCCCTGATATATCAGCCGATTTAAATGTTATCACTCAATTAAATGGGCATTATCAGTGGTAATCAGCTGATGGATATGGGCCAGTAGAGGCCCTCTGTGCCTACTAGTAGGCACAGAAGGCTGTTATCATCCACCCACATGGTTAATAAGCTATAGATCACATACAGCTGTGGCCAAAAGTTAACAAAAATTATGTATATTATTTAATAAATGTTCCATTAATTGTATTTTATTAAAGTCTACACCTACCCCAAACCTAAACCCAACAGTCACAGTAATGTAAAAACAGATCTGGAGTCTTCTCTATTAGTATAGCTGATTAACCATGTGGATGGATAATAACTACCCTACTTGCCCATATCTATCAGCTGATAACCATTGATTATGGCCATTTAATCGAGTGATAACATTCAAAGCGGGTGGATATATCAGCCTTGGCAGTACATTTACCAGTCATTAGCTAAAACTGCAGATTTTAGCCTTATTACTAACTTCACCAGAATTAACCAGATTTCCAACTCAAGTAGTTGGCACTGTCTCTATTCAATGAATAAATCAAATAAACTTAATAGAATTTGGACTTTCACAAATAATAAAAACTACATATTTTGGATTCAAGAAGCTTCTGTGTTGGTGTAAAGCGAGAATCTTCCATTTTCTTAACTCTTATTCTTTTCAGAAGTGATTTTTTTTTATCTCTCACCTCAGGCGCAGCAGGAAGGGAAAGCTGTGCAACTATCTATATAGATCTATCTATATATGTGTGTGATGCACTTCTCAGTCTGGCTTAGGTCCAGTCATGTACCTCCAGCACCAGCTGTGATCCAGCTGAGCTTCAAAAACTCAGAAGGATAAAGGGTATCAGCATGTTCCTGTAGCCAAACTCTATTTTTCTCTTTTCCTTTCGCTCTCTTTCCTTCTTACCTCTGCCAACCGCATGCACCACAGATGGCCCGAACCCCCGGATCTGAAAGCCCAATCCGTCTGCAGAGTCTGGGATCTTCACAGTCCTGCGGAGCATAAAGACACGGAGAAATCAATTTGGTCGCCAAACACGCCAAACTTTCAGCTGCTGCTCCAAGTGTTTTGTGTATTCTGAGTTAAATATCAAGCTGATTTTAATCAATAAAAAGGATGTTTATCTGGGAGGGTTCTTTATTTAATTGCTTTATCGACAGTCTGTATGATAACGCAGATCAGCTGTTATGAAGACAGAGAGGTGTTCCACTTACTCTCTGGGTTTGGTGCTGACCAGGACTCTGATGGGACCTCTGCTGTGGAAGCACTGCTTTAGAAAGTTTTCTACTTCCTGAAAAGGTCGCAAGAACACCAGGTCCCCGTTAATGGCAAAGATCTTCTTCCCCACTTCTAGACCTGCCATCTGCAAAAGAAACAGACATGAATATTTTTAGAGATTTATTTATTTTCAGACACTTTTTCCAAAGTGTCATACAAGTGAGGATAAAATAAACACATCAAATTACCAGAGAGCAGTGATATATAGATGCCATGATATTTCTAAGTTAGATTATTAGTTTTATATACATACATGCACATACAGTCAAACCCGAAATTATTCATTCAATTTAATTCAATTATTCAGCCCCAGGGGTATGAATAATTTTGGGCTTGACTCCACATACTGTACATACAGACACACAATCTCACAGAGAAGAAAGAGTGTTTCCTACAGGTGGTTTGTCAAGTCCACTCACCTGCATGAAGCACACTCAGAATTGCACAATGTTTTCCAGAAACATTGAGTGTTTATAGGAAAATGTCTGGTGCATATGGAGAGAAATACAGTTTGTCTCCTACCACCTATAGGAGACAGTCATTTACTCTCCATAAGCACCAGACACTTTCCTTGACGAGCCCACTTGCCAATGTTAAGTATTTTCATGTACATTTAGTCATTTAGCAGACACTTTTATGCAAATCACGCTTTATCACTTTAGGTCACCACAGAGCAGTTGTTATATATTAGCACCATGAACTGTCACGAACTGCAGAAGAGGCGAAAACAAAAGGTAGAATCCATTTGCAGTTTAATGGCAAATTCTTTATGAAAACATGCAAAAAGGAAAAACAAAACTGAGAAAAGCTAAGGTACAAATTAGACAGCCAAATTCATAATCAAAATAGGCATAATCAACCACAAAACTGCAATCCAAAAACAAACATCAAATAAACAAACAAAACTAAGACAAAGCTCTGATACACACACATGACAAAACAATCAAAGACTTCATAATGAACTAAGTGTGCGGGGTATATTTATAGTTCAAACAATCCTAGAAAACGGCTGTGAGTGTGTGATCAGTGGAAGTGGATACCGGTGTGTGCATAGCGGATTGTAGGGATTTGTAGTTTATTACCAGTCTGTAGTTCACCAGTGATCTCCCTCAGCATAGATTGCTGGTGATCATGACAAAGTCTATGTGGCTTTTTAAATCAAAAACAGTAAAGTGAGTGCTATTGTTAGTCATTTAGATGTGTCTTCAGACACTTAAAGGTAATCAGAGACAGAGGCAATTCATCCAGGACGAAATGTTAACCATTAAAGTTCCTGCAATTGATATTGTCCCCCCTATGGAACTCTCAAAATTGTCGGTTATACATATTCAGAATTGTACAATGTTTCCCAGAAATGTGAAAAAAAGGTGTCTGGTCCATATTGAAAGAAAAAAGAGTGTTTCAAAATGTGTATCAAATCAAATCATTTCTGAAAAACATAGATGTTCAGCTGATCCATATGTGAAAATGTCATTAGATAGCTAAGTTCATAAAACAGAAGATGTCAAATTAAGAGAAAGAACAAACAATTTGTATACGCAATGGGTAGCACTGTCGCTTCACAGAAAGGATAAGTTGGCGGTTCATTCCACTGATAAATAAAGGGACTAAGCTGAAAAGAAATGAATGAATGAATGCTTTGTGAAGAATTTGAATTTGGATGCTTTGTGTTTCACGTGCATGGCACTTCATAGAGGCTTCAACTCATAGTTAATTTAAATATTCTGGCATTATCTAATTGCAAAATAACTACTGATGGATTACATTTGTACTCAGTAAGTCAATCAGAGTTCTCAGTAAGATATTTTAACTGTATTCCCCCCTCAAGTAGAGAAGAACTCTGACTTAGAAATTCAAAAAAATTCTGACAACTCAAACTGTAGAATCCAATACAGCTGCTTAGTACATGGATAGCAGTAAAACTGGTGTATTATATTGTTTTAGTGTGTCTGTAGCACCAGCTCCTTAAATGTAATTTAAAAAAAGAAAGAAAAAACTATAATTAGACTTGGATTTGAGCATCATTTCTAAATGCTTACACTGTATATGTCATTTTTAGCTTTGGAGTTGAAGTATATATCTCATGTATGGCTGTATGTATGTATGTATGAATCAGCGGGTAATTTTCCCGTTCATGGGTGCAGAAATCAGTCTTTTCATCCATACGTGCAACTTCCTGTTCTGAGCTTTCAAGTGGATGTAATTCATTCACTCTGAGCTTCACTGAATGGACTGGACACGTCTCTTGGCTGTTATAAATATAACCATTCTTCTCTAACAATAAAACGTACAATCCTCTGTTTCCGGATCATGTTTTCCCTCTGCATTGAGGAAAGAAACAGTTTCACAGCTTTTTTTCTGTTCCTTTCTCTTTCCTGTTTTCCATATTCACTTTTCTCCCTACTAAACTTCTTTATCCGCTCTGTCTTGGGCCCTGTCGTTTCATCAGCTCCAAATACAAGTGCTTTTTATTTTTTTTTTGCTATTTTTACAAGACATCTCTTCATCTATGTAAGTGCACAGCTGGATTTTATTGCCTTTTTTTCAACTCTGCTACATATTGGAAACACACAATGCTGATCCACATGCAATGCTGCCTCATTCAGTGACGCACAAGTTACTTCAGGTCTGGGTAACATTAATTTCCCTACGTCAGAAGTGAGCCAGTTCAATTGACCACAACTACCAGGGTTTGATCTAGCAGACCAAACGTATTGAAGTACTAAAATAGAACCTTTGTCTACTTGTGATATAGGTCTACAACGATAGACATCATAGTGTGGAATACCAATAAAACTCATTTAAATCAATGGTGTTAACTGTTCATTTTAATTGAATTGATGTTTAATCATTTTTCAAGAACAGCTTTGCAACAGGTGTGTATACTTTCTTGTTAAAACCCTATTTATTAATATTATTATCATTATTTCTACATTTTGCTTTGTATAAAAATGAACTGATAGAGTCTAACATTTATATGCACAAGTCTGAGTAAAAACGATGAAGGTGAAAAAAAAATAGATGTGTGGTTTTCAACTGTGGGTCATGACCCAAAAAATGTCTCGCAAGTCTATTCAGGTCACAGACACACCAGAAAAAAAACAATAAAATAAAATTATGCAAATGACCATAAAATCACGCTTAGTTATGAAAGCTAAAATAAAAAAAAGAAAGAAGAAAACACCTCTCATTTATAAATGTGTCACTTTTTCAATTCATCAAATAGCATATGATGTTAAAAAGCATTCAAATAAATCAACCGTTGAAAAACATTAAAATAGATCAACGGATAGTTCTGGTCTTAATTATAATTGGTAAAGCCACAATAAAAGCATTTTATAGTGCAGATGACTATGAAAACCAGACCAAAAAAAAAACTAAAACAACAACAACAACAAGAGTAAGGTACAAGACTATCAACTCAAGTCAAGTGACGTCGTTGTTGTTTACTCTACAAAACAAACATCGAGTCTTGAAGCAAAACTAATTAAGAACCACAATGATGGTATAATTTATGAAAAAAATAGTTTAAGAGCTGAATATAAAAATACATTTTCTCCACAGAGAACTGATTTTTAACAATAACTTATAGGTGGTTCTAGATTTATGGGTACATTTTGTGTCCTCTAAATGTGTCCTTGTATTATTTTCAAAAACAAAAACTAATGAAACTGTTTTGAATAATACACAAGTGATGTAAAGTTTTCTCTAAAAATAATGTTTGAATGTGTATTTAGGGACATTTTGTCCTGACAATATAAACTAAAAGATTCCCACTATACCTATTTTTGACCCTCTGTTTCTCTTGATTTAAACATTTAATTATATTATAGCTTCAATTATCCTGAAATAATTAAGTCTAATTTTTATATGTGTGTGTTTACTCTGCATGTTCTCCCTGTGTTCATGTGGGTTTCCTCTGGGTGCTCCAGTTTCTCCCACACTCCAAAGACATGCGCTATAGGTGAATTGGGTAAGCTAAATCATCCGTAGTGTATGTCCTGATCCTCCAGGTTGAGAGTTGAGCGTTGGGCTAACGACCCACCTTGTAAAAAATTAGATGTTACGAAACACCAACATGGTGTTGCTAAACATCAACTTCGATATACAGTAAACGACCCTGGGAGTAAGAGTAAGTGTGTTTACTCTACTAAGTTAAACATTTGCAAAAAACATCAGTTTCACACACACACAAAAAAAATTCTAGTCAACTCTGTTACACCCGTAACAAAAAGCCATAGCAATCTATAAAGCACCAAGAAAAAAGCATAGGACATGCTCCAAGTCATGTCACTTCATCTGGTGGAAAACTCTGGAAGGCATTGAGGCATGTTATTTATTCTTCTCTCATTCATTTGTGCAAAATGTTTAGGATTCACCAATAGTGGATTAATTTTCCATCAACTCTGTTATTGTAATATTTTAGTGAATATTTCATTTACTTTTTAAAAACAATAATATGATGAAAAATACTTTGCACTATTTTCATTGATAATGGAAACATTCATTCATTTTGCTTCAGCTTAGTCACTTTATTCATCATGGGTCCTCACAGAGAATGGATGAACCATTCCAGCATATGTTTTAAACAGCGGATTCCCTTCCAGCTGCAACCCAGTACTGGGAAACACCCATACACTCATTCACATACACACATACACTACAGCCAATTTAGCTTATTCGATTCACCTACTGTATACCGCATGTCTTTGGACTGTGGGGGAAACCAACGCACCCGGAGGAAACCCACATGAAAACAGAGAGAACATGAAACTTCACACAGAAAGGGCAACTGGCCCAGCCTGAACAAGTGACCTTTCTGTAAGGGGATGGTGCTAAACACTGTACCACCATAATATGGATACAATTTACTGTAAATTATACATGCAGGTTTAATACTATTCCTATTTATGAAAAAATAAGTGAAGTTTATTTATAAACTATTTTCGAGAGGATCACATGCTTTTGATTGACCACAGCTGGTCCTGCATTAGCCAATTCATAATTCACCAATCATACGATTCCTAAGTCTCAATAAATAACCTAAGTTCCATACCACAGCCATCTTCGTTTTGAAGAATCTCACCTTCCACCCCTACTCCCCCTCCTTTCCTAGATGGGTGGCACAGTAGCCCAGTGGTTAGCACTGTTGCCTCACAGCAAGAACATCACTGGTTCTAGTCCTTACCAAGTCAGTCAACGTTTCTGTGCAGAGTTTACATGTTCTCCCCATGCTCGCGTGAGTTTCCCCCGGGTCCCCCGGTTTCTTCCCACCATCCAAAAACATCCAACTTAAGTTAACTGCCTAATCCAAATCGGCACCATAAGACATGCTACTAGTAAGTAGTATCTCTTCATAGCAATCCCTATTTGTTCATTAGCTGCAACAGCAGGGAAGTTTCAAGATCTACCTGAGCTCAAACTCCCCTTTCGTTCTGAAACAAGAGGGAACCCTGGGCTCAAGGATCTTATGAGCTCAGGGCTCTCTCCTGAAACAACATGCCAAACACGCTTTATAATCAATCATCAGCTAAGTGTGAACTCTTGAATGGAAAATGCTTGAAATATACCTGCAACTCTTTAATGAGCCTTACATTAGGATTGGGCTGTACAATATATTGCAAAATTATCCTTGTCATGATAATAGTATGCAATATGTGTATCATAGACATGTGCAATGAATTACATTTATTTCATGCATTGGTTGTTTATCTAAATTCGACCAATCAGATGGGGCCTTACTATCTTTATCCCCACCTCCACAGTAGTTGCAGTTCTGCTATTGGCTGGAGCGGCCCAAAGGTGAAACCAGAGCAGAAAATAACAAGAGAGAAAAATTATAACAGCCAATCAGAGTCCGAATATCTGCTGCGGTTTCACTCATACTGTTTTAGACTAAAGGTTTGCACCTGTTTTTCTGTTTTGCACATGTTTTTAGTCTAAATTAAAATTAATTAAATGTAAAAATCATATTTTACCTGTTTATTTTTATATCATTAGCAAATTGTTTGTTTGGCATTAAGAATGGTCAACACTTGACAGAAATGTTTGCATTTTTTTCAGTAAACTGCTTGCCACTTAATCTCGCTGGTGTCTTTTTTTTAGTATTTGATGTTTGAGAGTGTGCAGAATTATTGAAACATTTTTGTAGAGAAAAGTCATATCGTAATAAATATCATTATCGCAATACCCAACAACAATATCACATATTTTTCAGTATTGTGCGGTCCCAATTAAAAAGTCAGTTTTTTAAAACCTCTAATTTAAACAACATACAGAGACCTCAGCATGGGATCCTTTCTCCACTGATTTGACGATGGGAACTCTGTTTCGATCCTCTAACGTGAACCCATAACCTCCTTCACTTGGCTTTATCTGAAATCAGAGCACACATTTCACAGTTATCATGACTTAACAGCTTTTGTTTTGTCATGCAGTGACATTTCATTACAATTCCTGGAACTTCAGCCTTTAGCAGGCCAACACTGTCAAACCAGTTGACTTCATGTTTAAGCGTAATGAGAGGTTGGTTTAGAAGCAGTCAAGCATAATTACTGCTGAAGACTCTGGCCCGAGTTCAGACCCCCCGTACGTGCCGAAGCAGAAAAGCCCCCCTGCGAGTGGATGAAAACCACATGGGTTCACGCCAACGTGAACTATTGTAAGTGGCATCAGCTGTAAACCATTACAGACGACATCTCTCACCAGCAGAGACTTGGCGATGACATTCTCCACTATTTTTAGGTCATGCTTTATGGGCTTGTGTTTGGTGTTGGAACCCTCCATCTCCTCGTCGGCGAAGAAACGAAACAGGAGAGGCTCGTCTTTAAATTCACTTTTTTCCAGAACTGTAAAAAAAAATACAAATATTTAATCATATAATAGTGATAGATTTAATTGAGAAACTGACTGGTATCACCTCATCAGAAACAAATTTTTATCAAAAGGTATGTAAAATTGAACTGTGCTAATTGGTCTTTGATATTGGGGGAAAATATTAAGAAAAAATGGAATTGCAAATA
Source organism: Danio tinwini (assembly GCA_903798205.1). Taxonomy (NCBI): domain Eukaryota; kingdom Metazoa; phylum Chordata; class Actinopteri; order Cypriniformes; family Danionidae; genus Danio; species Danio tinwini. The sequence goes on from CAIGQZ010001197.1 coordinate 3,284,167, forward strand.
ACATTAGGCAATAAATTAACCTATTTTTGGTCTGTTTCAGTGCGTGTTTGTCTGTGTCTGCTTTTGTTTAAAAAAAGAGTCTATGTCCAATGTAAAATCTCAATTTTCTGTTAAATGAACAAAAATAAATAAGTAAAACACAAACAGAACTATAAATAAATAAAAAATAAATAAAACTACAATACAGTAGTGTTTTATTGATACTAAACTTAACTGTTTATTTTTTATTATCCATACTTAAAATAAATACATCTATTTTTGTCACTTAAAGTTAATATTTAAAATCTGAGTTTGCATGTTCTCCCTGTGTTGGCGTGGTGCTCCGGTTTCCCCCACAATCCAAAGACATGCGCTATACTGTAGGTGAATTGAAACTAAATTAGCCATAGTGTATGAATGTTTGTGTGAATGTGAGAGTTGTTTCCCAGTACTGTGGTGTGACTGGAAGGGCATCCGCTGTATAAAACATATGTCAGAATAGTTGGTGGTTCGTTCTGCTGTGGCGACCCCTGATAATTAGGGACTAAGCCGAAGGAAAATTAATGAATAAATAAATATTTAAAATCAACTGAAAAATAACATACTATACTTCGTTTTATAATATATAAAATAATTGCAGCAAACATTTAATTTAATTAGTTAAATAACATTAATATATTATTATATTCATATATTATGTTCAAATATATAATTTCTGATTATTAAAATACAAAATGTTTTATAAAAATATAATATTATATATACTAACATGAACTAAAACAGAAACTAATAAAAATATTTTTAAAAACAGCATACGTAAATAAAAAAAGACATAAAAACACAGTTTCAAAAACTAAACCAATATACTAATACAAACTATAGTATCTTAACTAAACTAATATAATATTATGTATTATTATATATATATGTATATTATTTGCTTATATTATATTATTATATTATATATTATTATACAATATAATAATATATAAATATTAACATTAACTGCTGATAGTACTTCTGTACCTTTTTCAAAATCATTTCTAACTTTCTAGAGCAAAAAGCTAATTTACAGCCACTATTTTTTGTTGTCATGTTCTGACTGCTGCCTGTCGTGCACAATCAAAGAGGGTCAAATTAATGTGTAAATTGAATTTGTGTTCGCACAGAAAAGGGCAACACATAATGTACTGGAATGACAAGAGCTGTACAGAGAGTTCCAAACGGGAAGCTTTTTCTATGGAAAGTAGGCTCCATGAAAAGAACCAGTCCAGGATTTTAATCTGTCACCACAGCAACATGGGCTCTAAACAATTCCCTCACTTTTGTATTTAAAAAAATACCCCCAAGAAGAAAAAGAGCTCCAGTGTTCTCTGTGGGCAAGATTAGATAAAGCTGAATTAGCTTTTATAGTCACATAACCCAGTCAACTAGCAGACAAGACAAAAACAGTTTTTCCCATATGCGCTTGGTTATGTTTTGGGCATTTTGGATTCTCAACGAGTTTTATTTACAGTCTAATGTAAAGATAACATCCAAAACACACTTTTAAAGGGATAGTCCACCCAAATATATAATTTATTTACTCATCCTCTGTTAAACACAGAAATCAAAGAATTTTGGTGAAAAAAAACACTGACTTCCACAGTATTTTTGTTCCTACTATGGATGTCAGTGAGTGTATATTATTATTATTATTATTATTATTATTATTATTATTATTATTATTA
>CAIGQZ010001197.1:3297717-3309237 GCA_903798205.1 Danio tinwini
GGCCTATATTAAGTGTGTGCGCATGATCATTCTTTCATTATCAAACACGGTATGTTTCACCTGCTTTCTTTTGCTTACAGTTATTTTTGTTAACATGGTTTAATTATATTTTTTTTACAATAACGCTGCTTTAACAGGAGATTACTCCCCATTTATGTGTATTTAACTGGTGATCTGGGACTTTTAGCCAGAACAGGTTAGATGGATTTTTTAGATACATGACAATACTTCTTTTTTTAAATGTAATGTTTTTTAAAAAAAATTAAATTTTTGTTGAATTAAAAAGTGCACCTATAGAGCTGTATTTTCCTTGTTTTAACACATAAAAAATTGTGGCTAAGAAATACTTATTTGGTGTGGTCAGAGATAAATTTGTCAAATCCTTAATTTTGAGCCCTGAAAAGTCATGTGAAATAAAACCTGATTGTATTGCAACACAACCCATTTGCTCATGCACACTGAGCAAGCTAATACACAATACAAACAAGAAGTTAAATGAATGAAAAGGCATGTGGACATAACACAACATCTAAATCAACTCATTTTAGCATGTCAGTCAAATTTATGCATATAAAGTATATTTTTCCAACAAGAAAAGTGTGGCTAGTGAAAATGGCAAGTGGCTAGTAATGTTGGAAATCTACTAGCCACAGTGGCTGGTGATCAAAAAAGTTAATGTAAAGCCCTGCTACTTATTAAATATGAGCTAAATCAACACAATTTGATGTTCTAAGTTTTTTTTAGAACAACTTAATTGTTTCATGTTCAATCTAAATTTGTAAAAACAATTAGTCTAAATTAATCGATTTGTGTTGGGACAACATGAAGAGATTGTGTGGAACCCATAATTTTTCACAGTGTTTGTTAAAATATCAAGTTTAACATTCTTTATTAGCACATCTTTATTATTGATTATCATTTGTTTAAGTTCATTTAAAGCCAATTCAAACCACTCAGACATACAACAACAAACATGTCTGTTGGAGTTTGTTGGATCGGCGTGTTACCCCAGTGTCTATTCCCATTGGTTTGAGTTTGTTTTCACCTGACTGAATGCATTCAATCTGTGTCAGTTGGATTGTGGAACGTCTGAGCAGTGTTATATTATTTGCTGACAAATGCCAACACACCAGACTTAATCTAACCAGGGACCAGATAGTCTTTTTAGCCCTGAGATAAATCATTTAATTAATTATTGAATTATTTTGTGTTGAATTATTAGAGCAGTCTGAACATAAAAGTATTTTTTTCACAACATTTTTAATGACCAACTTGCAGTGTGCTGCTTGAATTATAAGTTCCCCAAAAAGGAAGTGCAACCCATAAATTGAAATGCAGTAGACATATGCAGAAGATGGCGGACAGAAATAAATCAATGTACAGGATGTTCAGATTTAGAAGTGTACCTGCGCTATAAGCCAGTCGATCAGTTTGTTGGCCATCACCACGGATTTATACGTTCGTAGATGATAATCTTTATCCCTGTGTGGAAAATAAAAACAAACATTTGACTTGACCAGTTTAAGAACGCCTTGTCTTTACAGAAGCCTCAAGAGACACACATTTCAAGCTTGCCTTTCACCTTTGGCCTGACGCACATCCGCCTGAATGTCTCTTGAGAGATCTGTTCTGGGTTTTTACGTCACAGTGACCCTTTCCTCTCGTTTTTCAGAAGTCTCAAAAGATCTTTACCTAAAATTTGTTTTAGAGTTAAAAAAGGGCCACTGGTTCAGACAAAATAAGACACTCTGCACGTGTTCTTCCTGACCAAAAGGTGATCTGGAACTGCCTACCACTATGAGTGATGTAACAAGGCAATAAATGAATCTGATATTCAAATGAAACTAATATTTAAGCAATGAAAGTCTTATTTTTGATTAGTCATTGAGTTAATGGTTCAATGTTGCACGCAAATCACACAAACAACGTGTTACAACCTAATTTATCTAAATGAATCAGTAATCAAAGCAGTATATGAATCAAAATTAAGCCCTTTTGAGGGCTGGGGGTTGGAACAACTTCAAGCGTTGCATTAAATAATCAGTATCTCACTCAAAACACAAAAAAATTGAATTAGAATATGGAAAAAAAGTAGAATATCGAGGGAAAGTCCATTTATTTAAAAAAAAAAATCAAAAAGTGAAACTTGTGTGTTATATTAGTTCACTACACACACAGTTAATTATTCCAAGCCTTCATTTGATTTAATTGAATGATTATGGATTAAAGATGAAAAAAAAAACTAATCCAGAATGTCCCAAAATTACAATATTTCATGTGATCAATAAAAAAAGATCTTAAACACATGTTGGCCTTCTGAAAAGTATGTTAATGTATTGTATTATGTCCTCAGTACTTTGTTGGACCTCCTTTCGCACTAACTACAGCATCAGTCTTTGACACAGTTGAGGTGTTATGGTAACCCAAATTGCTTTGATATCAGTCTTCAGCTCATCTGCATTTCAGGGTATCAGTTCCCTCATCATGGGGTTAGGGTCAGGTGAGTTTCCTAGTCAATTAAGAACAGGGATACAATGGTCCTTAAACCAGGTACTGGTAGCTTTGGCACTGTGTGCAGGTCCCAAGTCCTGCTGCAAAATAAAATCATCATCTCCAAAAAGCTTGTCGTCAGCAGGAAGAATGAAGTGCTCTAAAACGTCCTGGTATAGAGCTGCATTGACTGTGGACTTAGTAAAAGACAATGGACCTACACCAGCATATGCCATGGCTCTCCAAACCATCATTGACAGTGGACATTTCACACTGGACATAAAGCAGCTTGACTTTTGTGTCTCTCCGCTTTTCCTCCAGACTCTGGGATCTTGATTTCCAAATAAAATACAAAATTTGCTTTCATCTAAAAAGAGGACTTGGGACCACTGGGCAACAGACCAATTCTCTTTAGCCCATCATAGATGCTTCTAACATTGTTTTTGTTTCAGGAGTGGCTTGACGCATGAAATTCTACAGCTGTAGCCCATGTCATGCAGACGTTTGTATGTGATGGTTCTTGATACTGACACCAGCCTCAGTCGCCCTTGCTTGACAATCCTCTCAAGGCTGCGATCATACTTGTGCACCTTTTCCAGCCATATTTTTCCATTCCTTCTAACACTCTATTAAAATACTTAGATAAAACACTCTGTGAGTATCCAGCTTCTTTTGCAATTGCCTTTTGAGACCTTTCCTCCTTATGCAGGGTTCCAACTATGGTCGTCTGCACAACCGTCAAGTAAGCAGTCTTCCCCATGAATCTGAAACCTACTAAGCCAGACAGGACTTCGCATTAATTAGTGGACTAGATTGAGACACAGGGAGCCTACAATGTTGAACTTTGGCATGATATTCTAATTTTGTGAAATATTGGATTTGGGTTTTTTCATCTTTAATCCATAATCATTGAAACTGAATCAAATGAGGACTTGAAATCTTTCACTTTGTGTGTAGTGAACTAATGTAACATACAAGTTTTACTTTTTAAAACTAATTATTAAATAAATGGACTTTTTCCTCAATATTCAATATATACCTGTATATTGATTGAATCAGTGATTGAATTAATGAATCAATCAGTAAATTAATCAAATGCAAATTAACAAATGTCTAATTGTCTTTTTAAATACTTCATAAATGGTGTGGAGTTGGGTGGGGGGGTTGAAGGTTGAATCAATATTCAATATAAAAATGCTTTTACAGTTTTTCTCCATTGGTTTGGCTCATTTCTTGAAACTGGAATTTGGACAAACCTCCAAACCACTTGACAATTGTTCACAACAGAATTGATTTTTCTCATTAATTTCATAAAATTGCAAATGTCTAAGTACATCTAGCCTACATCTAGCACAATTTCCAAGTGAATAGATCTAGTTGATTTAAACTGATTGTTGATTCTCAGTTCAATGGTTGTTCGCTTCAAAATGTGTCAGCGTCATTTCATTGTATAAGTCATCACATGCACAATAAATTTTCAATTTTCAAATTTAGTCAAGAACATAATACCATGAATATCAAATATGACTCTGTGGAACATTTGATACATTTATTACAGCAACTGACAATCAGGTGACACTAGAACTTGACTAACAAAGGAGGAATTTCACACTCAGATCTCAGATGACCAATCAAGCACTGTAGGCTGTATATCATTTTCATTGTTTTTTGTTTGTGTGTTTACATTACAGTATATTACGCTGCACATTTTTTATTCTGATGTATGTTAATTACTTTATGTGTGTGATTGATGTTACAATTTCATTGGCTGTATGAGTGCAATATACAGTATGATGTCAAACCTTAGAGGCTACTCTTAACCTAAAATCCCAACACAATCTCACGGCAATTCATAACTTTTTGATTTAGTGGCTAATTCCAATAAATTTGTATGATCTCATTCATACAATTTAGTATGATTTGCGTATCCCCTAATGAAGGTTTAGGGGTGTGGTTGGGTGCCATGCCTCCTTTTTAACTTTGCCACTGAACTGACAAAACGTAAAATAGTTACATTTCCTCGTGAGATCAGACAGAAAATCTTTATTTCTTATAATTTTTTAAATCTTATTAATTTATTTTATTTAGTTTTTTACACAATTGCTAAAGACAGAGGGATATTTCAATGGACCTTTGTCATGGTGACAAAACATCTAAACATTTTGACTTGCAGTGTTTATGCAATACCAAATGGACAAAGGATTTTGGGGGCACTGACTGTTTAAATGAAAAGGAAATTTAGTTTTGGCACATGAACGAACAGTTTTGGGAAAGATATGAGCTTTTGCGAGTGAGCTATAGTGTTGTGCTGAACTGTAAGACTGTTTTGCAAAACAATCTTAGAGTACTGAGAATGTAATTCCTGTTTCAAGAACTGAGCCAAACCAATAGAGAAAAACTGTAATGGCACTATTAAAAATAGGAACATAAAGGTAGGCATCATTGGCTACTACTTTCACATCTGGACTTTCCCACCATTGTTGTTTATATGTAACATGAAATGTCAACGTAAAAGTAGTTCATATTTATTATTTTATTAGTTTTAACACCTCTATATACTCTACACAACATGGTTTTCCACTCCAGTTGAAATCAGCAGGTGTCTCCCAGCACATTTCAGTTCAGTTCCAGGCTCAAATGCTTTGTGGCTGCTTCCAGACCACGGGAAAATGCAATGGAGTGACGATTTTCCCATGAAGCCAAGGGTCTCTTGGGGGACACTCACTGCACTGGGTCAAAGGGCTAGACTGGGGTCCACACCCCTATTACAGCACTCACACACACTCCAGCACCAAACTCAGTCCAAAAGACAAACATCCAGTTCCATTTTTATACAGCCAAACACCTTCAGAAGACTGGAAACGTGCAACTGCTCCCTTTTTAAAGTGTGTGTGACGGTTTCTGTTTAGATTATATAAGGATTTGTTTTAATCACAGAGCAGAAGTGTGAGGCTGGACAGGCCTTGCCATGATTTAACCGCTACAGACATAGAGCCAGCCCTTTCTTCTGTAGCTGTACCCAGAAATGTCAGCGTGACAAATGAGGGTAAAAAGCGTTACCACAGGCAGTCATGCGCCTGGCACAAGAGCCCTACAATCTGTAGGACAAGTGTGTGCAAAGTCAACTGAAGCTTTCAAATAGTCTCAAGATCTTGGTCAGTTTTGGATACTTCCTTTTTGTTCTGCTTTTCAATGTTATACAGTATGTCAGGAATGTTATCCTTCCTGGATTTCAGGGTGTAGAAGAGCTTTTTTTTTTATATGGATAAGACGGGGGTGTGAAGCCCCTCCAGAGCCCCTCCAACCAGCAGGAAATACCAGATAATTAAGCTAGAGCTGGATCCTCTAATTATAGCTGTGCTAGGAAGAGATGCTTAGTACAGGGTAGAAAAATGTGGGCATATAGGCATTCTTTAGCCTTATTTGGATGGTAATTGCTTCTTAAGGACAGTGTCAGTAAAAAATTTAGAAATACAGAACCTATTAAATAAAAAGACATTAATGGGATTGCTTATTTGCAGAGCAGCTCATCAGGCCTTCAACACTGATGACAAACTTAAAGTTTAATTTTAGATGAAGAATTCAGTGAAAAATAAAAAAATGTATCCATCCCATCACAGAGCAAAAAATGTTCCCTCTGAGTCCATTAGCTTTGTGTTTGCACGCAGAATTTAATGCCCTGTGGCCTGACAGCTGACAAAATCTAAAAATTGCACCTGTTTCACATTTAGGACTTCCATTCATTTATAGTGCAGTTACAAAATGATGTGCCTAAAACAAGCATACAAAAATCTATAACTGACCTAATTGTGGAAAAGGTCAGTGTGATTTTAATCACTCATCAGCCTCTTGTTTTCACTGACAGGGGTACAAATGGGCCTTTTGGTTTTTTAATTAATCACCAATGATTGAACACTTCACTCAAAACACACCAGAATATATAGTGGCCGAGGGAGCTTAATGTGCTGCAATAAAAAAAAAATAAAAAAATAAAAATAAACACCAGCAAATTGAGAAAGGGGACCCTTAAACACCCTAAAATGCTAAAACAACCCTAAAATGACTCTTGCTGTGTCTCAACTTGCAGGCTATCTGTCCTTAACTCCCAGGGGTCGAAGACCGCGTCTACACGTGATGAGTGATCACCTCATAATGCTGCAATGAACTTAAATTACACTTTCAGTTTTGATTGTACAGATAAGATCAATACATCAATCGATTCACTTAGGTGTCTAGTTTTTAATGTCATCACTCACAATGACAACAAACGTGTGTGCTTTTGCAAAATAAGGATAATAAACAGTGTAAGCAATTTGTCTTTTCTCTCTCTGTGAACTGTTTTTAGAAACGCGTCAATAAAATACACTGAAACTCAGCGAAAACAAATCACACAGACATGAGACACATATCTATAGAAAGCTTGAAGTGTCTACTTTTTAATGCAGTGAGTGTATGTTGAAAACAAATATTGTTTGATAAAGTAATCAATATGAAACCAACGATATGTCTAGTTTCTTAGTCTGAGCTCATTAGAGTTAATGCGGCCACGCATTATTACAATAGCCTGCACGAGACGCACGCAGCATGTAGACTCTGTCAGGAAAAACACGCTATTAAAATGAACTGAAACTCAGCAAATACTCAACAAAGAGGCATGAGAGATATATCTATAGAAAGTTTGATATGTCTAGTTTTGCATTAACCAATTCAAGTCGAAAACAAATGATCTCTTTTCATGTAATCCGTATAAAAGTAAGGATTCTCCTGTCGCCTTATTACAGCGAACGTGGTCCCTCCCTCAGTGAGTGCGCAGTTCATATAGAAATGAACTGAGGTGAGCCAGTTAATAATGTACACGCGAGTAACTTGTTAAGACATGTTTAGACATGAGTGCCTGGTTTTCGATTAATCATTTGATTAATCATCAATCATGAGTTATGTCTTACTCAATAGTAAGTAAATAATAAAATCTAATCAACAAATTACTGAATTTATCCAAGAATAAAGCACTAAATGAATGAACCTTTTTTTTTGCAGTGCTTTTATTGAAATAATTGCTGCGGTTATTGTAAATACACCCTCCAACACTGTGATTTTTATCACTTATCAGTGTCATGTTTTTTTTTTTTTCCTGTAGGTGCTATCTTTAGAGAGGAGGGTGAAGCGGCAGGGGTGCGAATGTACACCTGGCAGAGCTGGTGTGACTGGAGACAGCTGTAATGATGTGGAACAACAACTGGCCCCTTACCTGATCACCGGTGTGAATAAACTATGCAGTCGACAGAACAGCCTCACACCCTGAGGGCGAGAAGGACATCCATTATTGTATGCCAAAACCTTTCCAAGGGGCAAAAAAAGAAAGCGGCCATTTAGCAGAGCATAGCAGTTGGATTACCTTTGAGATGACATCCTGCATATCGCTACGAGGGTGGTATGTGCCATCATCGTAGCGGAAACGATACAGCACCGGCTCTGGCTTAAACTGATGCTTGTCTGTAACTGGAACACGTTTAAAAGAGTGGATATTTAATTATGACAAAAGAAGTGTGCAACAATAAGTTTCCATTTTAAAGAAATGACAATAATTTTTTTTTGTTTTTGTGGTCAATATTATTCAACATGGATGCTTTAAAGGGCACCTAGGTTACCACTTTTTCCAGATTTAATATAAGTCTTTTGTGTCTCCAGAATGTGTCTGTAAAGTTTTATCTCAAAACCCCCACCAGATGTTTTATTATACCTGTCATAAGTTTCAATTTTGTAGCATTTAGCATCAGCTAACGGTTTTTGTGTACTGCGCCTTTAAGGCTAGTCCTTCACGCCCACCGTTTCCACGTGCCTGTCAGCGGCTCCCTCGGCTGCGTCAAACAACAGACAAACACGAAGGAATAAGATCTCAAGTAACGTTTGTGAGGAAAAACTACAGTAAGAACTTTACCAATGAGTATTTGATGCATGTTGTGGAGTTGCAGGATGAGTCACACACAATGTCGTCACAAAGTTCACGCACACACACAAACACACACACAGCGCTGACAGGCACACACACACACACAGACAGCGCGCATTTAGCTTTGCACTGTTTTTGCACGCAAATGTGACAAGATACAGGTTAATCTCCACTGCTGTATGGATATCTGTTATGTTAAAGTACAAAATAAGCATGATTTAACCTCCACAAACCGGGATTGAAGCGTCTTTTATTATTGTTCTGACACGCGGCTGTGTTGATGAAGTAAATCTGAAGTAAATCGCTGTAATTCATTACAAACATGCACTGTTTTAAAACATTTTAAACTTGTAAAACTCACTCCTGATCACATTTGATGATGATTGATGATCCTAGCAAACTGAACAGACTTTTATTTAAGATTGCTTAGTGTGCGCTCGTCCTGGTTCTGTGTCTGGTTGATATGATTATACACATTACTACAGAGACATGTTAATACGCAGCTGTCAATCAATTCGGTGGTCGGGGGGAACGCACTCCTACGTCAAGTTGCGGTCGGCCTGAAAAACGCTCCAATTGGTCCACCGTTTTTATGTTGTTAAATTGAAAAAAAAAGCACTGGGTGTGTTTATATCACCCCAATATGACGGTCTATACACTATACCTACACATATGTCTGTCCAAACAGCTTGAAAATTAGATTTTTCACCATAGGTGCCCTTTAAATTCAAGACAGGCCGAGCATGAACTGAACTGACTGAACTAAAACTGAACCTGAGGTAATTTAATACAGTGAGATTTAAAGGAACTAAACAAGGCACAGGTTAACATAATAAACCAATGACAATGGAAATGAAGAAAAGCAAGAAACTTGGACATAAACACGGTGAAAAAGCACAGGACATTGAAAATAAACTTTAAACTGTTCTGTCTTTAGAAAAATGTTTTACATGCACTTTTTACACTGTATGAAAAATGGTTCATGCGAATAATGGGAGATGAAAACGCATTCAATTAAACAATACACCCACATGACTAATCAGCCGTTTCTGCTGAGGATGCCTTGTTTACTCTTGGTTACTAGGTTACCAATACTACAGTCAGCTGCTGTAAAACTCAATAGCTGTGTCTCATTTCAGAAGATGCATCCTCTGAAGTCCACAAAAGCTGAACCGAGCATTTTGAAATGAGACAATCTCGCCACCTAGCTAGAGTTGCCAGTGCGCAATGAATGTTGGGACATTAGACGGCACAAAGGATCCAACGGTTGTGTCCTTCATTTCCTGGGAAACGAAGGACACATTTTGAGGCTGCATTTGAAGGCACCTTTGAATTATTTTGAAATGAGACAGCCTTCGTCGCACCACGATGACGCAGCGCCCTTCAAATGCATCCTTCGGAGGATGCAACACAGCTAATGGAAATGCAGCTCATTTTGCACCTTGAATTTGTGATTATTTCTTTGAAAAGTCATTCTTTGAAAAAGATTGACTTCAGTTTAGGATGAAACCCAACTAGTAATAAAATGTTTCTTGAGCGTCAAACTGAAGGCATTAAATTCACTAAGAGATAAAAAAAAAAACTAAACAAGGATCAACTATATAGAGAATTGATGAGCACAAGAGGCTTCTTTTAAAAACATTTTTTTTACTAAAATGAAAAGATATTAGACAGCTATAATACACCAAATATTTCCAACTTATACAGTTATAAAATTAAAAAAATGTCTTTTTACAAGATGTGCCACTCTACTAAAGTACTTGCACTGTAAAATAAATCCATCATTTTACTTTATTTCCCGCGGCTGAAGTGCTGAGAACAGAAAAACGTAAAATAACAGCCGTTAAACTACATAAATTTACCGGAAATTTTCATTTAAGGAAATTTCTTTAATTTAACATCCATTATTTTATGGTAAATTTCTGTAATTTAACTGCCGTTAATTAATGGTAAATTTCTGTAATGCCATATATGCTGTAATTTGTTCGTGGCTGGTGAATTTTGATCATTTAATTACTTGTTCATTAGCCTTTTATATAAATACTATATATTAGATGTATTGTTTTTATTTTAATTATTCTAATGATCTAATTTTATTTTGTATCTTAATCAATGTGTAGCTTAAATAATAGCACTGTAAATATTTTGTACATTTTTGCAGAGTGCATGTATTCACAACATGGCATCATGGGCGTTGTCTTCATTACACCTAATTGGAACCTGTAGAAATCCTGTTCATGGATGAGCTAAAATATTCAAACCTTACTATAATTATAGCCTGAAACATAGTAAGGCTGAAAGCCATTGAAGTGAAACAAGACTGCTAAAGCAATTGCTGATGAGACAAGCTTGACATGGCACTAAAACAGCAAAGCTTATTATGGCACAGTCCACCACTTCTGTATTTTTTATTTTTATTTTTTGATCTTGAACTGGTGTAAAAGAAGCAGTACTGTTTTATCATAAATAAATAAATGTTTATATTCTTTTATAACTCTTCTCTCTGCAGTTTAATACAGCATGACATATTAAAGCATCTTTAATGTTTCCCTGTTTTTTATAAAACCAAACTAGAAATTGAGGGTGTATGACAACATTAATGTGCTGACACAGCACACAGCCAGTGTCACTAAAATAGCTTATTATGTCGCCTCACAGCAAAACGGACGCTGGTTTGAGTCCCGGCTGGGCCAGTTGGTATTTCTGTGTGGAGTTTGCATGTTCTCCCCGTGTTCGTGTGGGTTTCCTCCGGGTGCTCTGGTTTCCCCAATACAGTCCAAAGACATGCACTATAGGTGAATTGAATAAACTATATTTGCCGTAGTGTATCAGTGTGTGTGTATGTGTGTGAATGAGTGTGTATGGGTGTTTCCCAGTACTGGAATGCGGTTGGAAGGGCATCCGCTGCATAAAACATATGCTGGAATAGTTAGCATAGAATCATTCCACTCTGGTGACCTCCTAAATAGAGATTAAGCCAAAGGAAAATGAATGAATGAATGGATGAATGAATGAATGAATGAATGAATGAATGAATGAATGAATGAATGAATGAATGAATGAATGAATGAATGAATGAA
>CAIGQZ010001197.1:3336892-3351612 GCA_903798205.1 Danio tinwini
CTTACTTACTTACTTACTTACTTACTTACTTACTTACTTACTTACTTGAATAATGAATGGATTATATTTCAAGGGGAATTTATATAGTGATTGGCAACACACTGATCTCTGTGAATAAAACACACACCTGTCCCGTCATCCACATTCTCCACCTCCATCACCTCAGTGTTGATTCTGCCTCTGAACAGGTAGCGTGGGCCCTCAGTGGCTGCTTTACTGTTCTTCAAGCGCCTGCAAGAGAGAAGCGGCACTTTCAGCTCTTCTGTTCTCTCATTAAACAGCAAACACAGCAGTGATTTGACAGGCAAAGCGAAGACTCACCTGTTCTTCTTCTTACAGTAAACCAGCAGGTTGTCAAAAAGGAAGAAGATTCGTTCTTGGATGTTTCCCGCAGAGATCTTCAGCAGAACGCCCTGCATGAGCATCTCTGTACAGCTGTCTGTGATGTTGGAGCCCTGAGAGAGCAAAACACACACAAATGTTGAATACTAACTTTAAAAGTAAACAAGAAAACATTGTATTAAAATTGGGATTGTTTACTGCTGGCTTATTACCAGTCTATTATTAAGGGTGCTTTCACACCTGTAGATCAATTGTTTTAGTCCAAAACAGGGATTAAAATTGTTGCTTTTTGTTCTTGGTGTGGTTCGCTTTCTCACGGCTTTCTAAAAGTTTCTGAATGGACCAAAACAGTTAAAACAAGTCACATGCCAGTAAACTCTCCTCACATTGGTCAGAGCTCCACGGTTTATTTTCCAACAGACTCCGCTCAGCTGTCTCTTTTCTTATTTATGACGATGAGCAATAAGACATCATTAGCTTTAATTTTGAAACGTGACACATACAGACATAGTCATCAAATATAAATCAGAGAGGTAAGATTTTCTCATACCCTCATTTCAGTTGTCATCTATTAAATCTATCAATCTGTTGCCCATAATTTTTTGCAACATTCAATTAGTTATTTCAAGATTAGAATAAGACATTTAATTACTTTTGTTTGCAATAATAATGATGAGCTTAAAAACACGTTGGCTAGAATTATGTATTATAGGCTTTACATTATAGACAGAACTAACAGACGAACCGAGACTGAAGTCAGATCATGAAGCAGATGAATGTTGATGTTTCTTTCCAGTTGTCAGTGCAGAAATAAACAAAACAGGCCTGATACAAAATTATATAAGATAAAAAGAAAAAAAAACAGATGGTAATTTTGGGCAACTTTCCTAACAGATAGCCTAAACAGCACTCTGTTATAGTTCAGCATGCTTTCACTTTCGTATTCAACATTTATCAGTAGGAGTGACATCCCGCTCTACTTATAGTTATCTCTGAATATAGCCACATGTATGCGGCTTACATAACCATAAGGTGATACAGGCTGTATTGTGTTAGTTTGTTGGATCGTATTGCTTTCTCACTACAATCGAACCGCTCCAGAGTTTGTTTCAACCAAGCTGAGACTATTGTCTTGTTCAGGCGATCTCGGAGCGATTGCAGTGTTCACATACTGTATTCAGGCTCGTAGCCAGGGGGGGTGTGGTTTAAAAGACCCACCTTTCACTGACAAAGGTCCAGAATTTGGCCCATATATGAGCTCATTTGTCCTATTTTGACTGCTGTCATCATAAATAGTGAAAATAATTCATCAAAAATTCATCAAATTTATTTAAATACAATTGTTACCCATGAATTTCTAAATTTACTTTTTTTGCAAGACAGGCTACAGATTTGAATTTGCTGGCTAATTTGCTATTTATAATTTACAATAATAAATTACAATAGGCTTGTTTTTAATTTGAAATGGATTTTTTTTATTATATATGATGTAATAAATTTGTACTTAAAATTATTATTTTTTCTTATTTCTTTACTCTAAATCTAGGAAATATTTTTGGTACATTAAAAAGTGTGATTATGGTGACCATCTAACAAGCTAAACCAGCTAAAAATAGTGCTTAAAATTTATTTAAATCTCATAATTAAATAGAAAATGAGGTATATCTGCAAAAAGTTCCACTTTTTGAGAAAAAATAACTACCCCTTTAACCAAGCTGGCTATGGGCCTGCATATGCCCAAATGAACCACACTAAGGAGGTAAACGTGCCAGGTTTTGAAACAAACGACTTAATGGACTTATGACTTCATGATGATTATGATGATTTTCCATAGGCATAATACATGTAATATGGTAAAAAGCCCTTATTACAGTATATGACCTTACCCTACCCCTAAACTCAACCCTTCAAGGAAACCCGAGGCGAAGTTTGAATGTCAAAAGACCCCTTTTAGTATGATTTTTTAAAGCATTTTAAATTATGAGGACACACATTAAACAACCACATTAAAAGTGTAATACCTAGGTCATATCAATGTCACTACAATTTTCTGGCCTTGTAAAACAAGCTCAAACTAATTCAGATTCCATTAACACTGTTTTAGAGTTGTATACTTCTAATGGTATTGACAAAATTCAGTTAATACCATAAAACAAAACAAAAACAAACGTATGATTACAAATCTAATGTCAGATCTTTTGCTTCCTTGTCCTGTCAAAGTCTTTGTTTCCTGAATATGAAAGTAAAGGGCAAAAGCTCAAAAATGTAGCACAAAAGGCCAAAACAGATTTGGGAACTGCTTCCAAAAGGTCACTCTGCACTTCATAAAAGTAGTTTTGGAAGAGGCTCTGCACTCAGAACAGCAAGTACCACCTAACAGCACACATTAATGTTCTCATAATATTCATTGCCATCCTCTGAGAAACATATTGTGACAGTTCTGCATGCACAAACCAAATGTATATCATTTCTTGCCTACATGAAGGGTGTGACATCTCAAGATATGTGTCACAGGAAAGAAAAGAAAAAAAAAATTGTGTAGATCTTAAAAAGAAAACTTAGTCAACATCATTTTCAAAACCCAAGTCTGTCTTTTATAAAACATTCCACTATATTTCCCTTGTTAAAATCTGACTGCCTGTTTTTCATTCTGTGGTATGTTTTTACAATGGTTGATGTGGACAGAGAAACCTGGCTAGGATCATTTCAACACGCACCCTGCACGCTAAAACAACACAGCCTTTGTTTTGCAAAATGTCTTTTTAAAATACAAGGACATGTGGGATCAAATGCCAAAAAACGTCTGCTTATCTGTTTAAAAATAGGCACGATAATTACGGTTTAATCTCTAAACATGCAAGACTCAAAGTGCATACAAATACACGAATATGTGACGGCTCGGTGACTCACTGAGCAGATGGATAAACAGATTCAAATCATAAACGCAGCCTACTGTATCGCCATCTGCAAAAATAACCCAATACAGATCAGAGCAATATTGTGAAGTATTCATAGTGTCACTTTAATCAGAAGTGCAATGATATGGGGAGCTTTATGCGTACATTCAGCAAAGAGTCGTTTATGGTTAACACGTTAACCACAACCGTTAGCTCAGTCTAGTGCCATCATGCCAGAATGACTCACACCTACCACAGCATCCCATCAACACCAAAAAACATCATTAGTAACACCACCCACACTCATAAAAACACAGCTGTTGGAACAGAAAATATCCACTCGCGGAACACTCTTTACCTGTTCTAATCTTCATCTAATCTCATGACAGTAATGCATTTCGACATGCATGAGATGGTCTTTTTAAATCCAAAGCTAATGTTACAATGAGTGAGTGGGCTTTACAAACCACCTGTAGAAAACACACTCTTCCATCCTTCATCTCTCTGACATTTTAAACACACACAAAACATCACTACATTAGTTACTTTGGACAAAAGTGTCTGCCAAATGACTAAATGTAAATGTAAAATTAGGAAGAAGGGTGATTTAAATTCCAGACAGGCCTGTTCTGAGCTTTTCTAAACCTGCTGATCTTTATTTTTTACACACAATCATCTCTAGAGTTCACAGAGAATAGCTGTAGGGAGAAATGTCTTGTTAAAGAGATCGAAGGAGATTGGTTTGGGCTGATAGTAAGGCAACAGTAACTTACGCCCTGTTTACACTAATACATTTTAGTTGTGTAGCTACATATTTATATGACCGTCATCTTCACTGTATGCATATTTATAACAAAACAGAGCCTATAACACAACTGTCTCCTTTTATTTTCAGTTAAAATACGTAGCATACCCTCTCTTTTGCTGAATATCAGTTTTAATAATCAATAATGGCCATTATAAAAGTATAACGTAAGTTTATACAATATAGGAAATAAAGGCAAGCAATCAGTCAAATGTGTAAACTCAGTGTACGTAGTTACACAAATTAATATATTAACGTATCTTTGCGCTCAGCCAAAACACATTACCTGAGAACAAGCAATAGATTGAAAAGACCATGAGATAGAGACAAAATTAATTAAATATCACATTTAACAACTATAGTAAGATGAGATCCAGCAGTATATCCTTGATGAACTGTCTGACGTGCACTGCTCTCTCCTGGGGAGGTGTGCTTTAAGAACCTGCTGACTGCCTGGAGCTTAGACCTCTGCAAACGCTGTAGCACACAGGCTATGTGATGTGCGATTTCAGCAGTGTAGTATGAATGAAGATCTTTTCAGAAATGCTGGATGAAACGCCAGTGTGGACATGGATCATTTTCATTCTAAAACACCATTCAAAACTAAAACGTATTAGTACAAATGGGGCCTTACATAACCATTTTACAACTGCGATTTGTAAATGAACACTTACTCATCTTCATCCCCCGTGGGATATAATCCTGTACCAAAGTTCTTCACCAGGGGTTTTTGAATCTCCTTGGTTTTTGTTTGTTTGGTGGTATCCTTCTTGAATCAAAACAATGACAAGATTTCACCCATCCCTAGATGCCATTATGTCAATATAAATCAAAATCTCTAAAGAGAAGCTTCTTGTAGAATCAAGCCTATTAAAATTTAAAGAGCCCCATTATGTGTTAAAAAAGGTCATATTTTGGTGTTGGAAGGTCTCCAACAACAAGCTGATATGCATGGAAGGAATTATAATATGCATTTATTTTTACCTAATTATCCCAACGACTCCCATTTGATTTATTCAGCAATTGATGTGTTCTCAAACCCCTCCTTAGCATGATGCTAATCTGCTCTGTTTGGTCCGATGACCCAGCCTGTTGCGATTGGCTGATTGCGTTCAACACCCACCACGGCTTATCAACATTGTTGAAGTAATCAGAGTGCAAAGTATATGTGTGAGCCCAATGCAGAAGTGCGTTAAATCAATTCAATTAAACACCAGCATATTGCTCTTCTTAACCATAAGTAAAAACAATTACACACACTCAGTATTAATCCTGAACTATTTTGAAACTTGACTGCCACACGTGTGTAGGAGCAGCTGATGGTGGCCATGGCAATGACAAATGGCAGAGGATTGTGAGCTCACAAACACATTTAAATCTATAAACAAAGCAGCACGCATTGCGTTTTCAACGTTGCTTTAGACACGACATGTGAATATAACAAGTTAACCAGATAAAGTGCAAGCCGCGAGGAGCGATTACAAGTAACAAAACACACTTAAATACATATTTTGCAAGCTAGAGAAAACAAGGAGGCAACTATTTTAATCGTGCTTACTTACACTTGTAAAATGGAGGAAGAAACTGATCCATGAACTGTGTACTGATAAAGTTCCTGTCAAGCTCTGACAAAGTCCCATAGATCAATAGTATTTTCTGATCCTTCCTTTAACAAACGAATCCCCCATTGCAGGGTAGATTGCAATAACCACCAGAACGTTCACTCATCTTCTGTCATGATCAGTCCCACACACACCAGCACTCTGCTAGCATTTCAGCACAGTTGTTTTACAAGTGTATACAGTGATAAAACTGCATAAAACTGCAGGTTAACCATGTTTATATATACAGTGGGCAACACTTTAAAATGACCATTACCGCCACGTGTGTCACGACTCGTTCTCTCACAAAGGCACAGGATTGCAGGAATTATCAAAACACATATTTATTTACAGAAAACTCACTGGAAACACTGGATCATCGACACAAAGGAATCAACGGGTGAAGACAACATAGAATGACATATAGGAATGACATTTGAGACCAGAAAAGGGGCTAAATCAAACTAAGGGGTATAAATACACAAGGACTAATGGAACTGATAACACACAGGGGTGGAGCACGGGTGAAACTAATGAACATCAAGCAACGGTGGGAAACTAAACAAAGGAGCACATGATCACAACAGAAGCACATGGAAAAACACAGGAGCACATTGAGAACACTGGGAAGTCACATGACGCAAACATAAGCACATGGAACACAACACAGAACCTGACAGCGTGTGGCACTGCCACAGGACTAAGATGATAAGAACATGTTTTTTAGATGTAACAGCAGTTTGCGACCATGCCGCCAGGGGGGACAAATGGACAGGATGCGAACGAACAGAAATATACAGTAGCTGTAAATACCTTGCTACTTGTAAATGAAGATGAAATAACGAAACAAAGCCTTATATTATATTTAATTGAACAGTGAGTAGTGCCAAAAAATATAGTTGAAATAAAAGCAAGACACACAGTTCATCTGACTTTTCACTAGATGTTCTTAAGTCAAATATTAGGTTAATTAAGCAGAAGAGAACATTCATTCAGGTATGATTTAAACTACTGTAGTCACTCTATTAATCCATGTCCTCATCGACATCCTAATGAGTTTGAGTTAACCATGTCTGGGTCTTTTATTTCACCTCTTTCTATCTTTCCACCACACACCCTATTCGCATAAAACCTCAGTTGACAGGACAGGACGGGTCTGTTACATAAACCCCAAGCACAGAACCCACACTGCCCGCACAATCACTGCCATTGTTACCCTTGGCCAACAGCCTTATGCCCAGTCACACATTATTAAGGGCGAGGTCTAGAAAATAAATGAGTTTCGAATTGCAGTCGATGGTACCTGCTGGTTATTTGATGGGTCATGGGGGTTGAACAAGTCTGCACATTGGATGTAGTTTGTGGTTCGTTTATAGAGCTCTTGTGAAAGTATTTCTGCTCTAATCAGCCATCTAAATATGAATAATGGCAGAGTTAATCTTGTGCTATGGTCAAGCGGCCGCTATCGTACAAAGCGGGTCTAATTAAAGGCATTGATGCAAAAAGCAGACAGCGCTGGTTGAGTATAAAGACCACTCATCTGAGCTAGTGGGCGGAGGGAGGCTGAAAGAACGGACGAACAAAAGCATCTAGTTCAATTAGGTCTTAAGATTTTAGGCTTTCAATCGTTTGCATCAAAGGCAATGGTCAAATTAAGAATAGGGTTCTGTGGGTTGGTGATGGTGCCTCTTGTCTTATGACGTCAAAGTAATCCAGGTGAAGGAGTTAGCTATATTTACGCTATCATTCAGTTTGTTTTCATCCAGTGAGGATGAATTTAATAGATCAGATGTGAATATAAAGACAATTATTATGTGAGAAGCACATCTATTAGGAAAAACTATAAAAAAAACTATTGAAGATAATAAGCTGTACAACTGTGGACAACTGCAAATAAAATCACAATTTATTTAAGATAAAGGCAGTGCGTTTGCTGTGATTTAGGCTGTTTTAACATTAGAAACTTGTGGAGCAGTTCTGGCAAGTTTTGGAAACTACAAAAAGTGACATACAAATCTGACTGTGTCGTTGCCTTATATTGGTTACTCCTGACCCTGTCTTGACCAAAAAGCTGTGCTTGAACACACCAAACAGAAAACAGCTGACTAAAACAAAAATGCAAGTTCTGCATCTTTGTGAGAGTACGTACTGTATCTTTCCATAACAGCAAGTGGCAGTAGTCTGTATTGTCATTCCTCAAAGGGAAACCAGAACTAGTGCTGCACACATACAAACTGTAAACAAAGCAGTGTATACATACCATTAATGCTCAACACAGAGGGATTTGTTCATGCAAAATTGTCTGATCATCCATTTCATTTGCAAATATTTAAGAAATGCAATAAAATGACTGTGGTTTTGATTCTTCAGTTTTGGTTATAGTGCTCTGAATTTAAATATAGTAGCTGAACAGCCAATCAAAGCCCTCTCTTTCACTGACAGCCAATGCTAATTCTACATGCTGAATTCAGGCAACTCCTGATGATGTTAGCCTGATGAGAGGTGAACTATAGTGACACACCAAACAAACTAGCTTGATAGACACTACGTCACTACATGTTGCTAAGGTTTATTTATTTATTTATTTATTTATTGGGGGGGGGTTGTTGTTGTTTAACTGGTCAAGTGAAAGTAAAAGTAATGTAAATCTGCTCATCATGTAAATCTGCTTATCTCTTAAGATATCTAAGACTTGGACTAATCAGTTTGATTCATAACGATTTGTTACCCTGGACCATAAGACAAGACAAAAGTGTCAATTTTTGGAAATTAAGATTTATAAATCATCTAAAAGCTGAATAAATAAGCTTCACATTGAAAATGTATGGTTGTAAATGCATGTATGGTTTGTTAATAAAGGATAATTTGTAGATACAAGATACATTCAAGATACAACTAATTGAAACTTAGGAATCTGAGGAGTAAATAAATCTAAATATTGAGAAAATGTCTAAGTAAAATTCCCACTAATGCAAGTTTTGATATATTCATGGTAGGACACCTGCTTCGAATGTTATCACTCGATTGTATGGCTGTTATCAGTGGTTATTAGCTGATAGATATGGGCCAGTAGGGGCCTTCTGCACCTACTGGTAGGCTCAGGCCCCGTTTACACGAATACGTGTTCATTTTAAAACGCATAAGTATTGCTACGGTCACACCTTCCATCCACACTACCCCAGAGTTTCCGAGCGCTGAAAACGGAGCATTTCGCTGAAAAAATCCTGAAGAGACTGTTTTGGTTTGAAAAGGCTGCTGCTCCATCTCAGTGTGGATGGAGGACAACAGAGACATTCTCTTATCTTATTGGGGCTTTTCCCTCAATATTAAAGTGCACAAAGTTTATTCTTGCATCCTTTCCTTGTAAGTTCAGACTTCGCAATTTTGGTATGGATAACAAACTCCAGAGGACACGTAGGGTAAATCTTTAAAGGGAGCAGTGAAGGCTACTTTATAACCTCATTCACATCACCCTGACTACGTTGTATTACTATCTTAACAATAAAATAAAAACATGATAAAAGGAACTGTCAGTTTTCATTTTGATATTAACAACTTAACAGACACCAAAAATGTTGAGGCGTCGTGTAGCTACCATCAACTTCACTGTATGCATATTTATAACAAAACGGAGCCTATAACACAACTCATTCTAAAACGCCATTTTAAAACTAAAACGTATTAGTGTAAACAGTAAATCATCCATCCACATGGATTAAGGGTTGGTGTAGACTTTAATAAAATACAATTAATGGGAAATTTTATAAATAATATAAATATTTCACGTTAACTTCCGGCTGCAGCCATATGTGATCTGTGGCTGATTATCTATGTGGATGGATGATAACAGCCTTTTGAGCCTACCAGTAGGCGCAGAAGGCCCCTACTGGCCCATATCTAACCACTGATAACACCTATTCAATAAAGTGATAACATTAGAACCGGCTGGGTAGGAAATTTACAAAACATCTTCATGGAATAACTAAATTATGATTTCATTTTCATTTCAGGATTTTTGTGAACACCAACAGTGTACAAAAGTAGATTCCCATTATTAGTGTGTATGTGTGTGTTTTTACCTCCCAGCCTTCAATATGTGACTGCCACTCTTCCAGCACTTCCAGTTTCTCCATCTGCCTTTTGGCTTCATTGATACTCGAGCAAACGGCTTTCATCACCTGCAGCGACTCCTGCACTTTCGAGTAATCGTTGTGTTTCTTTGGGGTTCGTTTCAGCAGCTCCTAAAATCCACAAACATTATGTGACATTACATTACCAAACATTACATGACAAGCAAGTGGTGTAATTACAACAAATCACACATCATTAAACCAGTACAATGTGAGCTTCGCTTTGAAAGAAAGTCTAACATTCACTGATTGAATTAAATCAAAACGGGCAGCTATATTTTTTTGATAAATTATAGTGAGAATTGTGTGTGTAGCTTGTAATAATGCTGCTACTGCAAGACAGGGTCTGCAGAGGAAGATGCTTATCTCCAAACCAAGTCTAACCCAAGCGTTCTGCCTCATCAGTTTAATTCTGTTGCTCACATTTACATGTTGAAATATCTGAGCAACCACAGATGCCTATCGCTGGTATTTAGCAAGAGGCTCTGACTGTGAGAAGCTCAGTAAATATGCCAGAAACGATGGGCTTATTACATGAACCAGCGCTTGTGGGTGTTTACAGTAAAACATTTCAATTTCAGTGTGTGTTGGGTTCACGAACAGCCATGAAACATTAGCAGTGAGGCTGGCAATAGATGAAACTCAGTCCAAATAATAGCTTGTGAAATTGTTGTTGATTTTCTGTGTAAATGTACAGTATAATTAACACTTTAGTTTTTTACCAGAAACATGTACTCTTTATGTGCTCTAATGATTTGTGTTTGAGCTGTCAGAATGACATATATGAGGATTAAAGGATCTAAATGTTTTAGCTGTTTTCAATACCATATTTCTGTGAATAAACATTATATTTTAATATTTAAAATGTGTCTTTATGTGAAATGCAATTTTTTTTTTCAAAGAATCACTGCAATTATCTTACTTGTTCTTCTTGACATCTGCCGTGCAATTTCATCTTTTAAAACAATGTTGATGATGTATTTTGACTCCCAAGCTTTTTAATTGTGTGTATTTTCATATTTTTGTATCAGTTGTATTTTTTTCTTTTGCTCCAGTCTTGTGTATGTTCAGCATTTTGGCCAGCTTTGCTGCGATAAATGTGCTATATAAATAAAACTGACTTACTTGCAGTCCCTGACAAAAGTCTTGTCGCTTATCTATTTTGAAGAAACATCTGCTATTAACCTGACTTTTAATTAATCAATTGGTGTTAGAAATAGCTCATATGAAAAGCTAAAACCCTCCCATATGATGTTTAATGCACTGAAAAAAATTTGGTTTACTGAAAAAAGATTTATCACTTAATCAAGCCAGAAGTGTCAAATTTTGGCAAGACAAAAGTTTTGTCACCTATACAGAAATTTAACAAATTTAATGCAAATACAAAAATATGTCAGCAAATTAAGTAGTGGTGATGTCGTGAAGGTTTTTCCTCGGCACTGTCGCCTCTGGCTTGCATGGTTCGGGACTTGTAGAGTTGCGCATCGATGGATTACTCTTCAGTGTTTGGACTCTCAGCAGCGAATATTAAACCACACTGACCTGAAATGAACTGAACTAAACTGAACTTCAACACTGAAAACTGAACTGACACTTTCAATTCACTATAATCTTCTATGTGAAGCTGCTTTGACACAATCCACATTGTAAAAGCGCTTTACAAATAAAGATGAATTGAATTGATGTGAGATCCAAATTTAATATCTTGTATGACTTCCATGAGCTTGAAGCAGTGCATCCAAGCGGTCTGGCAATGATTCATACAATTTATTGATGAAGTCATCAGGATAAGCAAAGAAAGCAGTCTTGCATGCCTTCCAGAGTTCATCAGTATTGTTTGGTTTTGTCTTCCATGCTTCCTCTTTCATCCTACCCAACATATGCTTAATGATGTTCATGTCTGGTGACTGGGCAGGCCAATCCTGGAGCACCTGGATCTTCTTCGCCTTGAGGAAATTTAATGTGGAGATGGAAGTATGCGATGGAGTACCATCCTGCTGCAGAATTTGGCATATTTTATGGCTGGGATTATAGGAGATAGGATCTCTTGGTATTTTAGACTATTGACGTTGCCTCACTCAATCTCTCGCACACCCCCATACTGGATGTAAACCCAGACCATGATTTTTCCACCACAAAACTTCACTGTGTGGGGTTGTGTTGATGTTGCGGATGAAAGTCAGTACGTTGGGTTGGGCGGCATGCTGCCCTTACTATTATGCCGGCCTAGGCGGCCGCCTAGGTCACCTCTATGGTCGTGCCGGCCCTGGGGGGACATTATCATTAACTCATTCTAAACTAGTCATAGACTTCTTTGTTTAAATGGTTCGTTTTAATGGTTGTGTTGATGTTTTCAAATGTAAACACACACTAGATGGACATACATAAGTCTGTGTAAGTCCAATACATACAAGAGTCCATGTGAAGTTAAAAATGAGTTAATGATAATGTGCCCCTCCAAGTAAAGTGATGACATAAAGCATCACTACCTCATTTACTTTTATATATATTTCAAGTAAAAATAATGAACAATAATTTGGTCATGTTACAAGTAATAGACTACAGATTGAAATGTGTATAGTGTATAATCTGTACTCACTCTCAGAAGTAATGGGTATTTGCAGATCCTCTGAATGGGTGCAACCAGGTATCCCTCCAAAGGAACCTCTGTGTTCTTTCTGCCGCCCAGTAACATGCAGTTCTTTAGAGATTAACAGATGAAAAGAGGGTCAAAATATAACAGAATATCCTCAGAGTGCTCTTTGCTAACATTCTGTACTTGATCTCGAGTCTCAGAAGGTTGAAACAGTGGCTGTTTCAAGGTTATAGCTATAAAATTGCCATTAAATCAAATTCAATTATGGCTGTGTAGCTGCACAGCATGAGTTCAAAGACTCAGGAAGCAGTAAATCTAAAAGAGCTCGCAATCCCACTGTGTAGATAACTTACATTATTCTTTACTTCAGAGAATATGAGTAATTATATGTGTGTTTTTGGGAAAACACCTTATTTTATCTCAATTTATCTTTATCTGTAAACTTTATCTGTTTATTTTGAAACCTTTACTACAAAATCAAAATGCTTAATTTTATAAAAAAAAAAGTTTATAGAACAAAATAAAATAAAATATATTTATAAAATACTTTAAAATAATTTTATAGTAGTTTTTGTCACCAAGTAAATATATCGATTGCGGAAATAATGTCCAAATATCTTAAAATTCTTGAAATTCTTCAATCAAAGAAACATTTTCTAGACAAAAATAAATATGATCTTGTTTTCAGAAACAATGTCTAAATATCTAAAAAAAATCAAAGAAACATTTTCTACTAAAATAAAAAAATAAAATAAAAAATAAATTAAATTAAATTAAATCATTTAAAAAACAAGTACTAATAAGCAAATTGCATAAAAAAGAAAATAAATGTTTAAATTAAAATTTAAAATGCTTAAATAAAATAAAAACAACAACTATAGTATTATAAGTGCAAAAGAGTTGCAACTATTCTTAAAACATATTAAAACACACAAGTTTGTATATTTCAAAACCAGTACATCCACAAGATAACCCATGACACAAATCTTCAAATATACGAGTGTGCAGATTGTCTTTTAATGTATTATGTATTTGAGTGTTTCAGAGCGGTCAGCGTCTGCCTGCATTACATTACAAAACTGAAGGACAATCTGACAGTTCGGCCAGTGGAAATGAATTCACGTTGGTCTCTCTAAGGAGCTGAAGTGTATCGCAGTAGGTCAGAAGATCTAGTGTTACACATACACACACACACACACACACACACACACACACACATACTCTGAGTCTCAGTGTCAGAACTAACCTTCACCTGTTCCTGACTATTAACAATGATCATTAATGAGCTCATCGTCCAGGGAGAAGAGCCGGAAATATGTCCAGCAAAAATTTTTTTCAGCATCTTCATGTCTTCAGCATGTATTTAATGCAAATGAAGGCTTTGACAGTGGCTTTGTTAGGATATGCTTAGCGGTTCAGTAGTGCATGAATTTTGTGTGTTTATTTGTGTGTGGTGTGTTAATTAAACTAAAATAAACTTAATTTGTAGAGCAGTCTTATAAGAACTATGGCAATAAATAAGAATGAAAAATATGCGTAAAAAAGAAGATAAAAGTGCTATGCTAAAATAAAACATTCCATTAAAAAAGTCAATAAACAAAATTATTTTTCTAACAAAAATAAATAAAAAAATTAAGAAAATGCAAAAACTGTATTTGATATTATTTACCTATTTACCTATTTTTCAAGATTTAGGATAAGTCTTTTGTGTCTTCAGAATGTTTCTGTAAAGATTCAGCTGAAAGTACCCATCAGATTATTTATTATACTTTTTTAAATCTGGGAAATTCAAGCTGTTATGACATTGTAGCTGTTTTTGTTGCCTATGCCTTTATTGCGAATGAGTTGGTTCTCCCCACCGTTCCCATGTGCGTGTTAGAGCCACAGAGATCTTTCAGTATTTTTCTGATGCATGTTGGCTTCATGCAGATAAACAGCACAGTGACCGACAAGATTGAAGCAAATCTCCCTTTTTACAGTATGAATTTATCCAACTGTTATTTTATATATTTGTTAATATAGCAATAAATCATATTTATAAATCATATAATCATATTTAAATAATAAATAAATCACAATACAAATGTGATAACATTTAGGTTTTTGTTTGAACTCAGACAAATGGCAATAAATAATATTAATATAATACAAAAAAATCTATAAAATGTGATTATATTTCTTACTTAACTAATCTAAAATAAAATCAAATCAAATCAAATAAAAAATTATAGTAAAACAAGATTTTTTGCTTCAACATTGCTGTTGAATTGCAATATCAGAGTGAGAATTGCAGCAAAAAATAAATAAAATAAAATAAAATAAAATAAAATAAAATAAAATAAAATAAAA
>CAIGQZ010001197.1:3352105-3364612 GCA_903798205.1 Danio tinwini
AATTAAATTAAATTAAATTAAATTAAATTAAATTAAATTAAATTAAATTAAATTAAATTAAATTAAATTAAATTAAATTAAATTAAATTAAATTAAATTAAATTAAATTAAATTAAATTAAAATAGACACAAACTAATTTAGAAAGTTTTACTAAAACTACATTGTAGAAAGCAAATAACAACGTTCCTTTTAAAAAAACATTTCAATCAAAAAAATGGGAATAAAAATACAACTAAATTTAAATTCTAAACACGAATCACCTCCAAGACTGTATTTACTGTATTTAAAGCATATTAAATATAAATATAGCATTATGTATCAAAAATCACATGCACATATACTACTATAAACCATACAAAGTATATAGTTTTTTTAATTATTCTCTTGATCACTATTAATCTTTATGTCAGTTTTTAAATGCGATGAAAACCGAGTGTAAAAACAGCAGCAATGAGCACTGCAAACACACTGCAGAACAATCCACAGCGGACTAGTAAGTGTCTTACCAGCAGAAGTGTGCGAACTGTCCTGATCTTATTGAGCTCTAGCAGGAGCCGCTGGGCTTTCTCATGGTTTCCACAGTACTCGTCGTAAATCTGAAAGCGTCCTCTCTGAGCAGATACACACACACACACACACACACAAACACACATGAGACCAGATCTACTAAAGCTTTAGAAGCTGCATACGACTGACTGCTTATTCAGTGGTTTTACTCATAAATCCAGCATCTCTGAACTTTTGCCCACAAAAGAAAACATAGTGATCCAAAGACCAACACAGGCATCTCTGTGATGATCACCTGAACGCTCAAAAAAAAATATATATGTATATTTGATACAGGCCAAAATTATTAGGCTGCTCCGTAAATCTAATAATAGGTGACTGTGAAAAGGAATCTGCATTGTTTATCCTTTTGAGCCTTCATTCAAAAAACTGTACTGTAAAAAATCTATGATCAATTAGTTCTGACAGCATACAGTATGTTTTAGGTCATTGTACGCAAGCTTTTTAAGTCAGTTTAACATAATTTAAGTTCAATGAACTCATTTAATTCAGCTTAAAAGAATTAAGACAACTAGGATTGTTTTACAGTGTGGAAAAAATGGGGAAAAATTCAGGTTTAAAGGGAAAAACAACTTTTCAGAAATAATATCCAAACATTTTAAAAAAATCTTCAATCAAAGAAACATTTTCTAGACAAGCAAAAATATTTGAAATAATGTTCAAATGTCTAAAAAACTTCAATCAAATAATTTTTTTTAGATATGCAAAAATAATCTTGTTTTTAAAAATAATGTTCAAACATCTAAAATAAATCTTCAAAGAAACATTTTAGACAAGCAAAACATATTGTTTTGTTTTCAGAAATAATGTCCAAACATCTAAAAACAATATTTAATCAAGCAACCTTTTCTAGACATTTAAAAATATTATCTTGTTTTCAGAAAAATATGTCTAAACATTAAAAATAAATCTTCAAAGAATCATTTTCTAGACAAGCAAAAAATATTGTCTTGTTTTCAGAAAAAAAAGTCCAAACATCTAAAAACCTTTTATCAAAGAAACATGTTTTTAGATAAGCTAAATATTATCTTGTTTTCAGAAATAATGTCCAAACATCTAAAATAAATCTTCAAAGAAACATTTTATAGACAAGCAAAAAAAATGTCTTGTTTTTTAGAAATAATGTCCAAACATCTCAAATAAATGGGTAACACTTTATTTTGATGGTCTATTTGAGTATTAGTATACTGTCTGCTTAATATCTGGTAATACTGCTCTTTCAACAGACATTTAACTGACTATAAAAAACTTTGCAAGTACATGTCAACTTACACTAACCCTAACCCTATCCCCCAACCCAACCTTATAATCTAATGAGAAATAGTTGGTATGTAGATATAAGGTAACCTAAATTCAACAAACAGACCGGTAAATCTTTAAAGAAACATTTGCTAGACAAGTTAAAAATATGATCTTGTTTTCAGAAAAAATGTCCAAACATCAAAAATAAACCTTCAAAGAAACATTTTCTAGACAAGCAAAAATAGTATCTTGTTTTCAGAAATAATGTCCGAACATCTAAAATAAATCTTCCAAAAATCATTTTCTAGACACGTAAAAAATACTATCTTGTTTTCAGAAATAATGTCCAAATATCTAACAATTTTTCAAAGAAACATTTTCTACGGACAAGCAAAACTATTGTCTTGTTTTCATAATCTATGTCCAAATCTCTTATCTGAATCTGAAACTCACTCTGCGAGTTTGTTTAACTTGTTTTGTTCAACAGGCCTCTGGAGTGTAAACCTGCTTAAAGCAATCTTCAGCTGTTGTTTTCAGCAGTGATGAGTGTACTTTAATACAGTAAGTGAAGAGAGAGCGTGTCAGACAGTGACTCACAAAGTGCAGGAAGCAGTGGCCCACTTCATGATAGGGGTTTGGGTCAGGCTGCAGCAGCTCCTCCACCATGTTCAGGAAGTCCCTGTGCACAGACAGGATCTCCTCCAGGTTTGAAAACAGCACCTGCGAAGCAAACGCATGGAAACATTGACTTACTGGTTGAGCGACATTGTTTATATCTGGAAAAACAGAGGAGAGTCTAAATACGTCTGGAAGTGACTGCACTCTCCTTATCCATAATAACATGAGTCTAAAGTGACATCTGTGAGGTTTTATTTACTATGGCTTTTCAAGTAATTAATTCCATTATTGAGTTTTCTATCTTCATTTGCTTTCTTTGCTTTAAGATAAAAATGTTCTTGCAAAAATAAATGAATATCAAAGATTCTTATAGTATGTTTTTTTTATACCCATGTGTGTAAAATTGGTGTAAAAATACAAAAAGTGTGATTGTTTATAAAGTAAGAAAAAAAAAAAAGTGTAAATCTAAATTAATGCCTGTACTAATAAATGATTAAATATGTTTAAAATAAGATAAATGCAGCGGATGCCCTTCCAGCCGCAACCCAGTACTGGAAAACACAACCCAGTACACTCTCACATTCACACATGCACTCATAAACCATGGTCAATTTTGTTCATCCAATTTACTTATCGCGCATGTCTTTAGACTGTGGGGGAAACCGGAGCACCCAAAGGAAACCCACTCGAATATGGGGAGAAAGTACTAAACTAGTGAAATGTATTTAATACTTAATTTAAAAGGCTTTTTTAGTGATGGCAGCTTAACGACGGCTCTCATATAAAGAATAAGTCACATGCATTGCTCAGGTGTGAGTTTTTCACAGACTTCAACAGAGTGTAATGCTCTGCACACCAGGCATGGAAAGCACAAATAAATTGTGGTATTCGCGCGTAAATAGACGCGTGAACATTTTGTTTACTCAAATCCGCTTCATTCGCGCGTCAAATTCACTTCACAATACATGCAAATTCACGTCATGGGCAGGGCTTCTGTCTGCCTGGTGACTCTAGCTTTGTTGCTAAATGGCTAACATGAGTTTTATTGTGAAATAACTGTGTTTATGTGCTTTACGAATGCTGATAAACAGCAACAACTCGTTTGGAGCCATGTCTGAGTCCACTAGAACCATCCAGAGGTGCACCCAGCTCTGGGAGTTCATCAACTCCTCCAGAAACTGTACCTGGATGATGGAAGCTTACAGCGGTGCTTCCGACTGAGCTGAGCCCAGTTTGATGAACTATTGTCCGGTGTCGGCAAGAGGATTTTCCCCCGGGACACCAACAATAGGCACTATGTCGTTATCATGCCCCTACAAGAGAAAGGTCCTGATTGGTTAACGCAGCGCAAATGTCTGCTGAAGTATAGATTTTCCAACTCGAGTAATTCGCGTGAAACGAGCGTCAATCACGTAAAACGCTCAACCTGCACTGCTTCATTCGCGCAAATCGCGTCGTTTATGCCGACTCATTCGCGTGTATCGTGCCGCAGGATGTCTATTCATGTCTTTACATTGACTTAACATGTAAATCACTCCTGCTTGAAGCTTCATCCGCGTCTGATGTGAACGCAGCATAAAAATCTTAATGGTTCTGTGGGTCTCGTCTATCAAATCTGATCTTTATTTTGTATTTTCTGTTGAATTCAAGTCAGGTGATTGGCTGGGCCATTCTACAGCTTGATTTTCTTCCTCTGAAAGCATTTGAGAGTTTCCTTGGTTGTGTTTTGGATCATTCTCTTGCTGAAATGTCCACTCTGGTTTCATATTCATCGTCCTTCTAATGTAGATGTTGAACTGAAGAAACTAATCTTAATTTACAATGATGAAGGGCAGAGGGTTGCTGAAGAACTATTGAGAGATTTTAGATACTGTCTGGGCTTTTTACTGCTTTTGTAATGTGTTCAATACTTTTTTCCTGTGTCATTTGATTTTATTACACGTAACGTCATTTGTAATCTAATTAGTTTTGTCTTCTTTGCATATATAGATTTTTTTGGTTGTTACCAACATCTTGTGAAAAGTCAACAGCACCTTTAGAAATATGCTTTCTGAGAAAAATGGTGACGTGTTCAGTATTTATTTTTTCCCACTGTAAAGACTAAACAAAGTGAATACCCATGACTTTGTTTAAAAAAAAAAGATAGATAATAGGCAAACATGATCATTTTACTTCCTCAAAACATCGACAACCTCAAAACATTATGAAGTTTTGAGTGTGCCTCATTGAATCGCTGAATGTCTCCTCAATTGTAAGTCACTTTAGATAAAAACATCTGCCAAATGACTAAATGTAAATGTACTTCATAAGATGTTAATGTATCATCAGGAGTCACAGGTATAAATTTTGTTTTGTAAATGTTTTTTGAGGGGTTTTATTCACTTATTTTATTCACTTGTTTTATTCACAAATTTTTAGTTTTGAACTTCCCATTTAAGATAATAGTTTAAGACATTCTATTTGATATTTTAAACCTAACGCTGTAACCTTCAGACATTTCTAAAACATCTGTTAAGTGTCCAAAATCTTCAGGGAGCACTCTATATGAAGACAAGCCAGCTGTGTGCTATAGAGTTCAGACATTCAATAACCCTGAACTCTGCTTGGCCTCTGGTCAGTCAGTGTCCCACACACATGTCCTCAAACATGTATATTCAGAAACACTCTCAAATATGCAAACAGAGCTTGTTTACATGCTCCCATTGTCCCTCTATAAATCCCAGTAAGACTGCATTGAATTCACTGTCATGCACTGTCAACCAGGCTGAAAATTTAAGGTTTACAACCGTTTCCTCCATCCATGCACCTATGCTTGAAGAAATAGTTCTTGTTTTGCACTTTATAAATGTGCAAACGTTGTCAAATTGCTTACTACAAAGCCTGTCATATTTCAACTCAGCAAATGAACAAACCAATGACATTCAGTGCCACTCATGTCATGTAAAATCTAGTATGCGTCACAAAATTTCGTATGACTTTAAAGTAGTAATATATATAAAAATAATTGGCAAAAAAATGGCATTTGTGGTTGTTTGATTTTTACTGTTAAAATATAGTAGAAACATTTTTACATTTATGGTAAACTACCATAATTCATTAATTTGAACAATATTAATACACCATTGTTTTAAGGTATTCATTTAATACCTTTCCCAGGGCATTCTGGTAAAGTAAATTTACGATTATTCACTTTATACAGGTATGGAAAGTATGGAAACTATTAATACCATGACATATACACACACACACACACACACACACACACACACACACACAAACACACAGCATTTTACAAGAAAATACTCTTTCCATCTCAAAAATCTCATGACACAGGCAATTTCTTTGTAATTATCTGAGAGTACAACTTTCTAACTGTTTTAATTTTATTTTTGTTTTTTTCCACTCTATTTATATAACATTGTTTTTTTAGATTATATTAAAATGACACAAACACATAATAAGAATTTAAATGTAATGAAAACTGAAGTTATTAAAATTGTTGAATTAAATTTTTTTAATAACTTCAGTTTTCATCAAATTTAGGGCCCTATCATACACCCAGCGCAATAAGGCGCAAGACGTGTTTGGCATAATTTTTTGCTATTTTCGGACCAGCGCAACCCTAATTTTCACGTTTTGTGCCACGTTGTTTATATAGCAAATCTATTTGTGTCATTTTGTGGACTCATGGGTGTCCGGTCTAAAAAGGAGGTGTGTTAAGGTGCATTGTTGGAGCATGGCTATTTTAAGGAACTGAACTAGGCCGTGCCACTGACCAACTAAACGTTGGTCTAAAGTCCAATGCATAGAGCATTAGCTGTGCCCCTATGCAAGTCCAAATGCTTACACATTGCTTAATACACACAGGATGTAAGGCAATACACAAATATCTTTATATATAAAAAAAATTAAGGAATAAAATATTACAAAAATTATTATTTACTACATAAATATAAAAAACACTACCTCCATGCCTTCCTCATGTCGGGGGGCTTTTTTCAGTTTATTCATGACAATTTGCCTTTGTATAATGTTATTTTTAACAGCAGTATTACTTATTTGATGCATATTTATATTTGTTTTCATAAAAACAAGTTTAGATTTGTCCACCTGTCGGGTTTTGGAGACGTATGCTTACCATATGGGGCATAACAATGTTTGGATGGGACGTGTGTTTGGATATAGCTCAGTTTTTTTACCATACTTCATTATTATTGTTCATTTATTCGTTTGCTGGAAATCTGAACTGAATTTAAAAATCCTTTTGAAACCAACCATTTAACAAAGAAATTAAATACTGTATGTAGGCTAATGGATGTCTTCAGCGGAGTGCGCACAACATCACGAAATCAAAGGAGTAAAGTAAAGAGTAAAAATAAAGTAAAAAGAAAGTAAAGAAGGGCGAATGGAGGAGGCTGGTTCTTTATCCCTTTGATGCAGATGGTCTGTTTAACAGTTTTCTTGCTAGTGAAGCATTCAGTTTATCCACTTACAAAGTTTGCCTTGTAAATAGTAAATGTGCCATGGCGCGACACAGCAGATTCTTAAAGGTAATGGGAGACGAGACTCTGATTGGTTTAATGCATGTTTTTGTTTGTCATAAAACCGTATTTTAAGACCGTATTTTTTTGTCATTAAAAAGCAAAGTGGATTCTGACAAGCTTTTGCACCATACACTTTAGACTTTGTGCCTAGATTGTTAGCTTAGAGCCCCTAAAGTCTTTTTATGTGTTTGTGTCACTTTTATATTTTTTTATGTTTTTATACAATACAACTTTAATAATTTCAAGTAATTTAATACTTTTACATAAACTATAATTATTTGAATCTTACTATTTCAATATTATGTATTGTTATATAATATTTCCTTTTTTTCTTTATTTAAATTAAGAAATTCTGGTAATTTTTTAAGCTAATTGCTTTCATCACAATAAAAAAGAGCATTTTGCTAAACATCTCCTTTTATGGATGAACTTCTCCTTTTATGGATGAAAACACCTGCATGCTTGAAATGGCATAGTCATTTTCATTTTTCAGTGACTGATTTCTCTATCAAATATTAATATCTGAGGCTTGAATGTGACAAAACTGACCTTGACAGTTTCCTCCGTGATATTCTTATCGATCTTGGATGCAGCATACTGATTGAGGCGATGAAGAAGTACCTGGTGGGGACACAGAAAAGAGGAGAATGTAAATAGTCGGTAAACAGGCCAAACTGTCTTCCTCCAGCTCGCGGTCATCTGTCTGACAAAGACTGAGTTGAATATCCAATTGCACCAAGTTGGATGAAAAAGCTTTGACCAACTAAAACTACAACAAATATTATACTGATCCAACATAAAAATCCAATTTCTCCTTTGGATCATGGCAACGGGATTACATAGCTATGTAATTCGCAACCTTCCCAAGGAGAAGCGGAAAGATGCTGCTTTACTGGGGTCTGACAAACAGGAGATTAAAACAACAGGAAGGAAGACTGACTGCTTTTGCCAAGAGACAGAAATAATGAATACAGTAAATCTCAGGTTTGATGAATAGCTGCGTCCGCAAGTCACTTTGAGTAAACACAAATAAATCCTACCGTGTGGTAAGATCTCTATTTGGAGGAATCATTTTAATAAAAACGAGACTGTTCGCATCTTATCTGAATCACTTTCTTACACTGGCGTTTTCTATTATAAAACAGGCTGAGATAATTGAGCTGTCATGCCTAGATTATACACATATCAAAGCTGGTGAATTAAAATTGTGCTTTTTTTGTTGTGGTTGTAGATCTTATTCATTAAATTAAGAGCAAGCGCTGTCAAGATCATGCTGAAAAATGTTCGGTTTGTTTAATATGGAGGCTAAAAACATGGAGTGTGTTCAAATAAAGACTGAAAGACACTGTTTACACCTGGAATTAAAATGCATTTTTTGTTGTTGCGTTCACAAGTGGACAGCACGAATGCAGGGTCTGAAATGTTTTGAGCTCGTCCACTTTTGGCTGCTTCGAGGCGTAATCGAATACACACTCGATAAGACTGATTTCTTAAAGTAAACAAATGCTGTGATCGATTGCGTTTGAACAGCGACAAAAATCAACAACTGTCTGGTTGTTAAAATCATTCTTAAGCTTTCTTTTGAAGGGAGGGAAATTAAAAAACTAAAAAATAAAATAAAAAACTTTATCTTCCAAGTCACACATTCTGAGTAGTTTTGCATCTACAGTACCAAAGGAAAGCTGCTGCTCTTTAATGCCTCATTTTGTGTTCATATGTACATTGTACAAGCTTATTTCACAGTAGATTAAAATATCAAAAAAAGTTGATGAATACAGTTGCCCACATATTTACTCTTACCTAATAAAAATTAGGCAAATGTGGACAAAGGGAAGTGATTAAGTCCCTGTTTTTAAGACTAAATTCAGGTGTAAACAAAATGTAAAATTTAACCCTGCACCACAAAATCAGCCAGTCTTGTTTTTTTATATCAATTGAGATCTATGCATAATCTGAATGCCGAATAAATTACATTTTCAATAATGTATGGTTTGTTAGGACAATATTTGGCCAATATTTGAACATCTGAAACCTGAGGGTTCAAAAAAAATCTAAATATTGAGAAAATCCCCTTTAAAGTTGTCTAAGCAGAATGCTTAGCAATGCACAGTACTAATCAAAAATTTAGTTTTTATATAATTACAGATAACAGTAGGAAATTTGCCAAATATATTCATCGAACATGATCTATATATAATATTCTAATGATTTTTGGCATAAAAGAAAGATCATAGAATGTATTGTTGGCTATTGTAAAATAAATATATCTGTGCAACAAAAAAATATTTATGAAAATTTGTGATACAGGGTCACAAAAGTGTCAATGTGGTTTACAGGTGTAAATAAAAGATACAATGTAACCGTGCACCACAAAATCAAGTGTACATTTATTTTTCTTTTTGCTAACTTTTCTTTTATGCTGAATGAATGAAAATTCCAATAATGTATGGTTTGTTAGGATGATATTTGGCCAATATTTAAACATCTGGAATCTGAGAAGTCAAATAAATTGAAAGATTGAGAAACTCACCTTAATGGAATGCTTAGCAATGAACATTACTAATCAAAAATTGAGATTTGATATATTTACAGTACACAGAAACAGAAATTTGCTAAATATTTTCATAAAACATCATCTATACAAAATATTCTATGATTTTGGCATATAAGAAAAATCTGTCATTTTGACCCATAGAATGTATTTTTGGCTATTGCAAAATAAGCATACCTGTGCAACATAAAACAATTCTTGAAATTGTCTGATACAGGGTCAGAAATGGTTTATGTACTAGCAAAACTAAACATTTATTGTTTGTAAAATACATGCTGATGAATATATATATATATATATATATATATATAATCAGACAGATACACACTGTTTAGTTTACTAAAACATTTATTCCATTCTTCTCCCAGTTAAAGAGCCACTTATATTCATGTATTTTGTAAAAAGTTGATGAGTTAACACTTTGTAGATCCAGCAGCTCTAATCTCTCCACTGCATTGCAGACTAACCTAGTGGCACTCCTCAGCCATCATAAATCAACTAGTACAATCATTAAGAACTTTACACAATGAAATACATGTCCTTGCATATACTTCAGAATCAGAATATCAGATATTTCACAATATAATCAATTTAAGCCAAGAATATTGGAATGTTGTAGTTGTTTTGTCCCTCCTCACCCATCAACCATTCAATTTGTTTTATAGCCAGGATTTTGCCTGATTTTCTGACATCATAAACCCCTGAATAAAAAATGTTTGTCTTTAAAACGACCCTTTATTTGAGGGTCTTGATAAGAGAAATGTTAAACAAAATATCTCCCTTTGGAATGGACTTTGAGATTTGTAACTTTGTAAAATGTTTTATGACTAAACATACTCATGACATACTGACTAAAATGTAAAAAGTCAAAATCCATTATAGGACCCTTTAAATAATTTCACTAGAAATAAAAAGGGAAAAAAAAACATTAATTCATAAAATTGGGGTATGTTTATTTGACACCATTTTGATTCAACTGCAATCACATAACTTTTTTAAATGTTTTAGTATTTAAATGGCCATCCCTTTTGAGGGGCCACACTTTTTTTAAACATGTTTCAAAATGCAAGGTTTAAAAACATTGTGGCAGTGCTTTAGTACAGTCTAAAACTCTTACTTTACCAAAGCACTGCCACAATGTTTTGTTGTAGTAGTAGTAGTTGTTGTTGTTGTTTTAATAAGATAAAACCCTTTCCTGTAATGTATTTCTCTTGACAGACAATGACTCTGATGCTCTTAAGTTAAATATAGTACAATATTGTTGGACTCTTCACATGGATGAAGAGATTCAAGATGGGCTATTATAAACTGAAAACGTAACTACAATTTAACGACAGTACAGAAAACGAGGCATTTCCTGTTAGCGTATCTGTTGAAATTGCTGTGCAATAAAAAGCAGGATGAGTGGGTCAAATGACCAAAGAGAGGCTCTTAACCAGCACCATAATCACACGCAAACTCAGTGCTCTGATTACAAGGCCGAGATCTAACCACTTATATATTTCATCAAGCAAAATTAAACAGTTTCAGAACACCCTTCAAACGAAAATGCAGGAGAATAAGGAAGGAGGTAATGAAAGCGGGCTCTTGATTGCGGTTCGGCTGTGCACCTAAAGCCTCACAGCTGATTACGTTTTGTACGACTGATCAGCAAGTCTAATGAATTCGCGTGTGGAGTGTTACGAACGCTGTCTTGCATTGGTTTGACAGGGCTACTATAGCGTGTGCCGAGTTCCATGTAACTTAAGTTAACATTTGCATACGGTTTCATGTCATGAGAGGTTTAGAATAGGAGCCATATGTGGTAAAACTGAGGTTATGGAGATTTTACTTTTGAATACAAGCCCAATTTACTACATACCTTACTAGCCCAATTTAAATAGCTACATTCCCCTCCGGTTCCAAGCATGAGTCTTGGTGTGACTGAGGAACGCTAGAATAAAAAGGTGGATGTGATCCAAGGAGACTGCAGGAAAAAACAACTTGTCCTTTCAAAGAACACCTTCCAATTATTCAGTCCAAAACACACAGTCATAAACTTATGGATGTGCACCACACACAGACAAGCTCACAGATCCTCACACACACCTGCCGACTTCAGCGTCAAATGGAAAACTGCTGCAGTAAATCCGGCCTTTATTAGACAGTCAGGTAACAGAATATGAGCACACTCTGAACCTGCACTGCGTCATGAACTCATTCTCATACTAATATCTTCACCAGGAGGAGAAAACGCCAGCAGGGTTTCAGTTAACTTCTCATATTTGACAATTATTCAGACTGAATACAAATTATGGGGTATGTGAGGGAGTCTGACCACCCAGATTTAAGGCTTGAACCCTCCAGAAAGAATTTAAAATGTGTATTTATTGCACATCCCTGTTCCAAAGATTGAATTAAGTTTTTCATTCATTCATTCATTTACTTGTCGGCTTAGTCCCTTTATTAATCTGGGGTCGCCACAACACAATGAACCACCAACTTATGCAGCACGATTTTACGCAGCAGATGCCCTTCCAGCTGCAACCCATCTTTGGGAAACATCCACACACTCATTCACACTCATACACTACGGACAATTTAGCCTACTCAATTCACCTGTACCACATGTCTTTGGACTGTGGGGGAAACCAGAGCACCCAGAGGAAACCCACGCGAACACAGGGAGAACATGCAAACTCCACACAGAAACACCAACTGACCCAGCCCAGCCAAGGTTCGAACCTGCGACCCAGCGACGTTCTTGCTGTGAGGCGACAGCACTACCTACTGTGCCACTGCGTCGCCCCGAAATATGTTTTTAATGTTCTTTAAATAAATATTTTATGCTCACTAAGGCTGCATTACTTGGTTATA
This sequence comes from Danio tinwini, assembly GCA_903798205.1. Taxonomy (NCBI): domain Eukaryota; kingdom Metazoa; phylum Chordata; class Actinopteri; order Cypriniformes; family Danionidae; genus Danio; species Danio tinwini. Next base: position 3,364,485 of record CAIGQZ010001197.1, read on the forward strand.
TATTATAATTGTTATTATTACTATTGGTTGGTTGGTTGGTTGGTTGGTTGGTTGGTTGGTTGGTTGACTAATTGACTTGTTGACAGACAGACAGACAGACAGACAGACAGACAGACAGACAGACAGAC